>SNQJ01S0191032.1:0-18196 GCA_010110895.2 Picea sitchensis | reverse complement strand
AGTCAAACTGAAGTGTCAATTGAAAGAGAATATTCTCCAGGTGGAATATTCTCCCCTAAAATATAGGAGACTGGATAATGACTAATTATGACTAATAAACAAAAAAAAACATTAGGAAAAAGAAATCCTAGGTGTGTCTGAAGTAACTCCAACATCTAGTCTTCTTCTGGTTTGAACTCTCGTATATTTACCACCTTGAATTAGATTTTTTGAATGATTCTTTCAGAAAACTCTAGATGGTGTCTTTGTATCTTGGCATTCTGTTTCTTCTTCTTCATTTTCTTCTCCTTCTTCTTCTTTTTCTTCTTTTCATCTTGTTTCATATGTTTGAACATTTACTTGTGCTCTTAACTTTTGTTTCCTTACTCCATCCACTTTAACATTTGCACTCTCTACTATTTTTCACAATGTTGTATTGTAGCATCTGTAAGCTTTTCTTTTTTATGAATAGCCAAGAAAGATACCTTGATAATATCTAGAGTCAAATTTTCCCAAATCCTCATCATCTCTATTTAAGTAGAACTTTCCTTCAAAAATTTTGAAGTATTTAATTGTTGTAGGTCTACCCTTCCATAATTCATATGGTGTTTGTTATTTTTGACTTTGATTTTCCCTCTATTCAGAATGTAGGTTGTAGTGTTGATTGTTTCTCTCCAAAACCTATTTGATAGCTTGGCTTCATTTAAAAATTTTCTTTCCATCTCTTGTATTGTTCAATTTTTCCTTTCTACCACTCCATTCTTCTATGGAGTTATTACAGGCGAAAAATGTCTCTTTATTCGACGAGTCTCACAAAATTCTTCAAATTCCTTTGAGATAAACTCACCTCCTATGTCTGATATCACGCACTTGATTTTCAAATTAGTTTTGTTTCCAACCAAGGATTTGAATGCTTTGAAATTCTCAAATGATTCATATTTTTCTTTAAGGAATGTAACCCATGTCATTCTATAATAATCATCAATGAGAAACATGAATTAATTTTCACCTTGGAGACTTTGAGTTCTTGTAGGCCCATAAATATATGTATAAACGAGTTCCAATGGCTTCTTTGTTGATTAATCCTTTGATTTGAAGCTTTCTCTTGTATGTTTTCCATGATGACATTGTCTAGAAACAGTATTTTAAGGTTTATCAATATTTGACATGTCTCTCACTACTTGTTTAGTGTTGATTTTCACTAAATTATCAAAGTTCATATGGCCCATTCTTCTATTCCATAACCATCTCTCACCTATTTGTCCCATATCAAAATTTTCTCCCTAGATATCATTGAGGATATGTACATCATTTGATGTTATATATGCATTTTCCACTAATTTTCCCACTCCTTTCTTCCTTATCTCACAACCTTGAGAATCAAATGTGAGAGTATGTTCTTGATCACACATTTGACTAACACTAAGAAGATTATGTTCCAACTCTTCAACATATAAGACATTATAAATTTTAGTATTTCCATTATAAAGAATAATATTACCTTTTTTATCTAGGTGGATATTAGTGGCCATCCACCTATTCCAACTAGCCCAAAACAATCTTATGGGAATTTACTATTTTTAGCAATTTTTTGGTTCCTAAACTTCTGGGACCATTTTGAGGGCCTAAATATTTTTTTTTGGGATCAAGCACCACAATGATGTAAAAATTATCTAATCAATCCCCCAAAATGAATCTCCTCAACGATATATTTCCAACGAGCTATCGTTCTACCCAAATGGAGATCGTAAGCCAAAGTTATGCCCTCGTGAAGTTGATACACCAAACTATTCAAAATGGGGTCCACCAAATTGTTGGATTTTCACCTTCTGGGGTTAGGGTTTTGGATTTTATTTATGTCAAAAATTCCTTTAGAGACTCATTGTAATCATATTCTTGCGAATGCGAGTATTCATCACATCTCTTCTCATAGATAAGATGCCACCATTCTACCGAGTCTTTCACTCTATATTTCTACAGTTTTGTACATTTCGCTCATTAATAGAAATTATATATTACTGTATATTTGTGTCTCTTGTTATATATCTGATATATCTCAGTTATATTATTTTCTCTCTTGAAATATATCTCTCTATATATTTTTTATATCTCCTCTCTCATTTCGTGCCAAAAATAATCTGGATCAGTGGTATCAGAGCAAGCTACTCTTGATCATTTTTTCAGTGCATGTACCCGATGAGGTCTGATTATAGAAAGTTTGTCTCGAGCTTGTCTCTCTTGAGGACAATCGATCTCACATGCCAAATAAACCGTCCATTGTGGAATAAAATAAAAATTATGAAGTAAAATATTCTATTAATCTATTGCTTGAGCAAGCTCTCACGTGACAAAGGGAGGAAATGATGGAGATTTTTTCTCACATCCTTCAATACCTATCGATAAAAACAAGAACTTATTCATCAAGTGACCACTTTGGAGGCACCTCTCCTTTCAAGGTACAAGTTAATTTTGATATTCCCATATTTGAAGGACAGATAGATGCAGTTGCCCTAAAAAGATGGTTAAATCTACTAGAAGGTTATTTCTTTGTTCATAATTTCTATGACAGGGAAAAGACCACCTTCTCACTCTTGAAGTCTCTCCCCCATTTCAAACATTGGTGGGAAAATTATTGGGAGAAAATTTCTACAGAGGAGTCTGGAATATATGGGGCTGAGCCTACTTGAAATTTTTTTGTGGATGCGGTCAAGGAATAATATTACCCTATTGGAAACTATGACGACCAATACATGATATGGAACACACTGTGGCAAGAGAGGGGAAAGAAGTGTTGAAGTTCACCAATAACTTCCATACCTTTCACAACAAGATGGGTATCAAATACTTTGAGTGACATATGGTTCTGAAATACCGTGGGGCTCTACATAGATACATCCAAACTGAAATGGATTTTCTGGACATCTCGTCACTGGGTGTTGCTTATCGATATGTTGTTAAAATCAAGCATACATTTAAGCACTAGAACAAGAGGGAGTTTAAGTATGAAAATATGAAAAAACTGAAGTATGGTAAAGATGACCCTAACAACTAGCTTTCAGAAAACCAGTCCATGCCACAGGAAAATAAGGTTAACAGAAAGACGAAGGACACTGGAAAACGGTGCAATTTACACAAAATCCAATGGCACAACATCGATGAAGGTCGCTAAAAATAGTCATTGGTGTCCAAGATCAAAGAAAAGGATGTGAATCCTGATTCAAAATCTGATTCAGAAAATACTGGTAGAAGACAAATCATTGACGTAGACCCCACTGCTATTATCACGACCACAAAATTTCAAATAGAATAACCAACAGATTTTGAAGAGGGGGAGTGCCTTTTTCATTCATATATGTGGGTGAAGAGGACCCCACTACATTTTATTGTTGATAGTAGAAGCCAGAAGAACCTCATCTCAGCAAAGGTAATCAAACAGTTGGGATTTTTGACAACACTACACCTGCAACCATACAACATCGGGTGGCTTCTCCAGGGACATGATCTTCGTGTCAGCCAACAATGTTGATTGTCATATGGAATCCAAACCCTTCAAGGAGGAGGTATTATGTGATATTTCCCCCTTGGATTTATGTGATGTTCTCTTGGTCTATCCATTTATGTGGAAGATCCATGCTATCTATGAGTCTTGACCCCGTAGTGTCATTATTACTCTGAGGGGTCATCTCTACAAGATACCAAAGGTAGTTTCAACTACTATCCCACCTAAACAGTGTTGCAAGGTATTATATCATACTGCAAAATTCATATTCTTCACAATCTGTTCAAAAGGTGAACATAAGGACACTGCAACCACTACAGCTTTGGTCCAAGCATCTTCTATCCAACAGAAGCAAATAGAAAACATTGAAACCATTTGAAAATATTCCTTCTACACATATTCATCTCATGTAGCCCGAATGGTTGAACAGACTCAACTATGCCAACAACAGATTCATGACATCCTTCAACAAAATAAGAAACGCAACTTCTCTAGCAAGGCAAGCAACTCACCAAGATTCATATTCAACAAATGCTTCCCCCTCTCTCCTGGGAACTCAACACAATGGAGACCATTACTTCCTAAGGAGGGAGGATTGATCCAGGTGGATATCAATTTCCACCCATCTATTCCAACTGGATCAAAAACTTCTTCTGACAATGTTGGCCCTTGGTCATGTATTAATGAAGAAAGTGAAGATTAAGGAAGAAAGACAAAGTACAAAGTGCATGGAAGGCACACAAACCAAGGAAGGGTCGAAGTGGGTAAAGAAGCATAAAAGAAGGAATGAGGTAAAGACAAGAAAGCCTTTGAAAGAGAAGATCAAGGAAGACAAAGCATCAAAGAAGATAGATCATGGACAACTCAACAAGAACAAAAAGATACTAATGGGTGATTTGTAGCACCTCATGGAGAAGAAGGAAGAATAGTTTGGTGAAGCCCTTAAAATGTGGGTCATGTGGACCTAGGGTTTTGGCATCTAGGGTTTTGAACCTAGGGTTTTGGACCTAGGGTTTTGACACCTAGGCTTCAATCAAAGGTTGTATAAGAGTCATGAAATGTATAAATAAAGGTCTAGAAGAGTTGAGAGGGTTGGTTGTCGTTGTGGTTTGTGATACCAATAGTGAGAGATAGAAGTGTTTTGTTGTAATATAATTATGTATTCTGGATGTTCAACTGGGTGAGAAGATCAACCCTGCAGCTGGATGCATAAGGAGGGGAGATAAAAAGGAAGAGAGAAAAGGATCTGTAGCTAAGTGCATAGATAGAACTGTATGTTTTCATTTATTATATCAAGAAACACAGTTCTATGGACGTATCCCTAGGGAGAGGGTGAACCATGCAAATCTTGTTGTTCTTTATGGTTGATGTTGTGTTATTTGCTATCTTTTATATTGTTATTGCATTGTTGTTTCCTTATTAAATATAGGAGATATAAGATAACTTTACGAACCTAAGTGTAAGACTATTAAAGAATCTCTAGGTCACATTGCACTGTTGTTCTGGAATCATTTTGCATTTCCTCTAGTTATAGACACCTGTGTCCTACAACCCCCCTATTACTACTTCGGGTGAGACTTCATTTGCTTTGTGGGTGTTTATGAAAGGGCTAGTAGTTAGGTTTTGTTGGTCCACTATTTGAGTTGAACCCTGGGTCTACCCCTATGCCAATAAATGGTTCCATTGTCGGGACGAAGATATTCTTGAGGGAATTTCAAGGTGGTTTCCATCGAAGACAAAAATTCAGAATTGGATAGAAGAAAAAGAAAGGGACTTCATCGTAGCTCAGAATAAGAACCCTAGAATTAGTACAAAAGACTGATTGGGGAGGTACATATTTACTTATATGCACCAAAGTTTCTTTACGAGAGTTCATAAGGTGTTATATGAGTGGTTAGCTAGACTAGAAAACACTCAATTTGAAATCAGATCTAGACCACTTGTGGTTTGGACAATGACCCTGATTAAGAAAGTCAAGAGAGTCAATAACGTTGTATCTAGAGTAATATATCTCTGGTTTGATAACAATATTGGAGGGTACATTATTGAGTTTTCTATTGACAGAGTGGAATCATATAGTCAAGAAGAGAGGTATTTCTTCAAGGGACCTAGATGAAAGTTTCAACACTTCTTGAAGTTAAATATTAAGATGTTATTGCATGAGAAGAATATCCTGAAGATACACTAATCAATTGGAGTTTAAAGCTAATGTTCAAGAATTCAGACAACGACAGTGACATAGAGACTGGACACATGTGCAGTGGGATATAATTCAGAGAGATTTCTCTTGTGAACCTATTTAAGTAGAGTTACAAAGATGAGGGATTCTATAGTGGAAAAAATGTAGAGATATCAAATGAAGAGTATTCAGAGTCCGCAAGGGAAGATGAAGTAGAGATTGAAAAACTTCAATGAGGAGAACCAAAAACTTCAGGGACTGCACCTACTGTTGAAGTAAGTATTATTACTCCTCCTGTTGTTTTAGTTGCATTAAGTCGCCATAGTAACCAGAGTAATCAGAGAACTGAGAGTATTGTTACAAACAGTTTAGTACATACTCAGTCATGAAACCTAGGAATATCCATGGCAGATGAAATGAGGCTACCTTTTTTAGAGCAGATGGATTTGAGGATCATGACCAACACTAGTTCTTATGTGAAGCTCTATATATCATTAAGCAAGTCACTGACGAAGTTGTTAAGAGAAATCAGTTTAGTACTACCTTGAGGGACCGTGCACTGAGCTGGTATATGAAGTTTGTTACAGGATCTGTACAACCTAAACTATTGAGTGACATTAAGATTGCATTGAGTGCAGAGTTCAATAAGCGTAAGTCAGATTCACAGTGCATTACAGAGTTGAAGGAAATCAAGCAGAAGGTGACTGAACCCATTTGGGAGTTTGATCAGAGGTTTAAGACCTTGACATGCCATTTAAGTTTTCAGATTCTAGATGAACAACATAAGGAATGGTTCATCGCTACCCTCCTACCACACATTAGAGTTCCTTTGATGCAATAGAAGGTTTCTTCACATGTTGAAGCATTGAATATTTCCATGAAACTAGAAGAAATCCCTATAGGAGAATCCAGTCCAAGTATGAGCCATATTTTAAATCAATTAACTAGTTTATCTTTACAGGTTGAAGACATGAATAAGGACAAAAAAAAAGATAAAAGAGAAGATATTTGGTGTATCTGATGTAAAGCAGAGGGCCATTACAAAGATCAATGTCATTTATTTAATGAATACTTGGCCTATGGAGTGCCTAACCCTTTGAAGCAGGCTACTTTACCATGGTGTGAGGTATGTAGAAATAGACATCACCCTCGTGAATGTTATTATATGCATAAATATGTCCAGAAACCCACCAATATTTATTGCACATTCTATAAATCTATGGGGCATGATGAGAAGGACTATAGGGATTATGACCTCATGCATGAAAGGTCAAGGGATACATACATAATTCAAGGATAATTACAGTTACAAGGAAATACTGCGCATTTCAATTCCCCGAGAAGAGGAAACTTCAACCCTCATGGTGGATTCAGAGGAAGAGGAAGAGGAGGAGGCATGGGTCAAGGTCAAGGTGAGATCATTTGATATAACTATGCCCAACCAGTTCATTTGGAAAGGGATTATCAGAACCCTTGTACTACTTGCAACTACTGTAATTCATTTGACCATGTCATTGAATATAGTATAGTATTATTTGCTAAATTTAAGGAAAGACGAGGTGGAAACCAACAATTCCAACTAATATCAGTTGAACCTCGCTGTGAGGATCCCAAAGTCATTGTCATAACTAGAGGAAGCACTGTCATAGGAGAAGACAGGGTGACTCCAGGAAATACCATAGATGGATCAGGGATCAGAAGGGCTTCAGAGAAGACACCATTGTTTGATCCAAGGAAAGAAAAACATATTTTTGAAGAAGCAAGAAGAGAATTTGTAGGTGAACATTCTTCTTCATCTAGGGCACAACCAGAAGTAAGGGAATGTGAAATGGCTCTAGCATTTTATCATTCTTCCCTAGCTAGACAAGGAAAAGAGGTAAGAAATCTTATGGACTTCTTGTATACTTGTATCAATTTGATTAAAGATGAAAGAGTTGTGCATGAACTACAACACTCGATGAGACAGTATGAAACTGGGAGAATAGATCCTCTACTGAGTAGAGTTTTGAATGAAGTATCTAGAAAAAGGAGGACACGCAAGGAAATACACCTTAGTGCTCATATTAGAGACTATGACATAAATAATGTGGTCCTCGACTTGGGATCGGAAGTAAATGTTATGACGAAGCAAACTTGGGCATTGATGGGAAAACCTAATTTGATTTACTCTCCTATTAGGATCAGGATGGCTAATCAGAAGACAATGAGCCCCTTTGGAAGACTAGAGCATGTCCCTATGGACATCGATGGAGTGAGGACATTTTTCGACTTTGAAGTGATTGAGATTGTTGATGATAGTTGCCCCTATCTTGCGTTGTTAGAAATTGATTGGGATTTCAACAATTCGACTGTTGTTGACCTAAAAAAGAGAAGAATGACATTTGAAGGTGATGGCCGTAGGTTCATTTCACCTCTTGATCCTGATGAAGGCCACAGATACACAAAACCTATAAGAGAAGAAGACAACGCCTATGAACTAGAGAACATCTATAAACTGACAACATGACAATAGGATTACATTAATCCTATAGTAGATGGAAATATGAGTTGGATAAGTGAAATTTCATGCTCATTAGATCCAGAAGAAGCATTGGAAAATTGGCAGAACATAATGTATGAAGTCTCTATGCGAAGGTGTGCCAGATTGACCAAGACAGTTCGCCTGATTGGCACAAAAGTAAGGAATCTTCCTACATTTGATGGCTTGAATAATTTAGAGACATTTATATGTGAATTTGAAGGAATTTTACCATTACAATAGAGGTTGTTAGCACTGGATGAAGCCTTGAAAGAAACAATAGCTAGATGGTGGGAAACACATAAGAAGAACATCGCAGAGTGGGTACAATGTCACACCTTGATGACAATGTGCTTTTTAGATCAAGATGAGGGTTGAAAAGTTTGATACATAGGTCAAATTTGTCCTAAGAACCATGTGCAAAGTTGTGAGGAAGCCTAGAGTAGCATTCCTAAAGAGCAATGGGTACATAAGTTCATTAACACCTTAGATACAACACCTATCAACTGGTATCTTCAAGAAGAACTGTGCTTAGTCACTACAGATTGGTATGGTATGACCCAAAAATTTATAGCTACATTCCTATTTGAAAGTTAGTACCCCACAGTAGATCAGGCTTTACAAATTGTAAGACAAAACTTCTTTGAGGAGGCAGCTAACCCCCCCCCTCTTGACCAAGAAGAACATGAATGGATTGTTCCTCTTCAACAATTACAGGGTTGTTATAATATTAATGTTGATGAGGATGATGACCCTAGGGATGTAAACATTGGAGAAACTGAAGGAAAGATAGACATAGAAGGGCCATGGATTGAATTACATTTAGTTAGACAACTTATTAAAATTAACAAGGTTAATATTGGAATAGATCAAGCACCTATGTTGGCAAATGTTGGAGACTATTGGGATGATGCTACTATTAGTAATATCACATAACTATTGCATGAGTATCAGGACTTGTTTCCAACCAATTTCACAGACATGAAGAGTATCAAAGGACCCATGGGAGAAATGAGGATTCCTTTGAAACTAGATGCAAGGCTTGTCAAGCAGAGACCTTGCAGATTAGATCCCAAGTACAAGAAGAAATTTGAGATTGAATTAGATAGAATGTTGGAAGCAAGAATCATAGAACCTATTGAAGAATCTGAATGGATCAACCCTATGGTGGTCTAAGATAAGAATTCAGGAGAAATCAGGATCTTTGTAGTTATAAGGAAATTGAATGGTGCATGTTTGTTTGATCCATTTCCTACACCTTTTACTGATGAGGTCCTAGATAATTGTTGGGTTATGAAAAAAGTACAAATATCCTCCTTATTCACGTAGTTTGTGATACAATCTTGAGTGAATTTTTTGTTAATTAGGGATAAATAGAATATAAAATGATTAATATGTCTTCTAGTGATATTACTAAAGTCATGATGAATAAATTCTAAAATACGGTTGGAATTGTTTGATTTTTTTATAAGATTGGTTAAATATTGTCAAAACCGAAATAGCAAAGGATATCTTGAAAATGCGTGAGCCATTGGAGATTAAGGAATTTTGGCGCAAAAGCAGTTTTAAAGATGATTCAGTTTCATATATTGTAATTTTATAATAGTACAACAATCCTGAGGATCTTCTGATCCTCAGGATGACTTGATTTACTCATATTATTGTATATATAGAGGATAATAGATCCTAAAAGACAAGCTAAGAATTACATTCAAGTATTCAGACTCAGATTTACTCTGCACAAGATGTTTTTCTGAATGATGTACCAGCTATGAAGTTAATAAAAGACTTGATCGTTTTCACCAGTTCTATATGTTGAGTTTCTCGTAGCAGTGCTTCTAAGGAACAAGGGTCCAGTCTAAAGGAGCTACTGTTTTAGCTGTAACTGTATCAGATTGATTTATATTTTACGATTCAATTCCCTTTCACAATAGTTAAGATGAATGCATAAGTGTGCTAATGATTTCATACGGTTTGCATACAGAATATAGATATGTCTCTTGAGTGTCAATGATTGTTGATTCCAATTTCCATTACTGTAGTTTTTTTATTGACAGTTCCTCACGTTTTCATATGCGTTGCTCCTTTTACTTATGATTCACATTATCTATTCCTTTTGAATAGGTTACAATTGTCGTTCCTTTCAGTTAAATTTACAATTGATGTTCCTTTCCATTCAGTTATGATTGTTGTTCCTTACTATTAGATTACAATTGCAGTTTCTTTCTATTAGAATAGTTCGCTATTTCCTTTCCAGCAACTCAATTCCTAGTTAATAGTCAATTCTGCAAGTCTTTATTCAAGTTCAATCATTGCTTTTCAGTTAAATGAATTTAGCAGGTTAGCTAGTTCCTTTTCATTCACAACATGTTAGCAATTAGATTTCAATTCTGCTAAGTAATATCTTAATCTTAGAATCTTTAAATGAACATTTGAGGAACTTGATTGTCGATAAACTCAGGTTTTCTTTAGCTACACGATTTTAACCTCTACAATCTATATGCATAGACTTTGTTGATGTTCTTGAGATAAAAGACGAATCCTCGGGTTGATAAATTAATGTTAAAACTAAGGTTGTTTTAGGACATCTTTAGAGCCCAACATTTTGGCATCGTTGTCGGGGAGAATGTCAAAGGTAGCATAGATTGTGCCTCTGGAGGACAAGGTATTGAAGACAAATTCTTATTTGAATTTGATGTCCTATGTAGAGGGTATGATTACACCTCTGAACCCCAAAAATTAAAAATTTTCCCCTCCACTTTGAAAGGAGTAGCTCTACGCTGGTTTATGGGATGAGGAGGAGGAACTATAAACTCATGGGATGAGATGAAACATGCCTTCTTGAAAACATATCAAGATTATTATAGAACTAGAGACTTAAAAGATGAAATCTTTCAAATGACTGCAAAAGAAAATGAATCATTAGAAGAATATGCTGAGAGATTTCAGTATAATTTACAAAGATCAACCTATGGTGCATTACCAGGTGAAGTACTTAAGGAGAATCTGATTAAGGGTATGAAAGATGAATGGTTAGAAACATTGAATCTAATGGGAAAGAGTGGCATTTATCAAGAAACTTATGATAACATCATTCAATTGTGTATCAGGTGCTCACGAGGAAGCACACAGACTAGATCAGGAATGCAGACTTCCCTCATCAGAAGTAACAATACTACAAGCAGAGGTGTCACGTGAGATGAAGTTGGTAATCTCTTAGAAAATTTCAAAACAGATATTCTAAGCACTCTGACTACACAATTGGATGTATTGCAGGCCAAACAGAAAAAAACAGAAGCAAAAAAGACTTTGGCCATATTTTGCCACAGATGCAGAAGAAAACATGGTCCAAGGGATTTCCCTTTGAATGTGGCTCGGGTTTGTGCTATCTGCGCCAAGGATCATGACAGGGAACAATGCCCATCACTCCGTGGACTGAAAGTTGTCTTTAGAGAAGCAGAAGAAGAAAAAGAGTCGTTATATCTCATGGCTCAATGTCATCAATGGCAGAACCGACCTTCGATTACACTACAAGACCCTTCCTCTCTCTTTCCCGGACAGTATAACCAGTAGAAAAATTCTGGTAATGCATGGCAGGGCCAACAGTTTACTAATCAGAACTGGAAGCCCCACCAATAACCACCTACAAATCCCACTTGGCCAAACCAGTCCACTGCAAATCCTGTCTAGTAGAATCAACCAACTACAAACTCTACCTGGCATAACTCACAATATCCCACCTCAACCTGTAAAAATTCAAATAACCCCTACCCTTCAGAGTGGCCCAATACGACTACCCAAAAACTAAATTGGAACCAGAATTGGCAGCACCCCATGGGGATAAAAAATCAACCCATGGGAATGGCCCCTCAAACCCAACCCACGTTGCAAGCTCCACTCCAATTGCCCCAAAACCATCAATCCCAATTGTGCCCCCAATTACCAACCCAACCTCACCCAAATCCTAATAATAGACTAGCTCAACTCATCCAGATTATGGAGAATGGGGAAGGGGAAACCAACTTGGTAGGGTGCAACGAACTCCGGTTGATATCGGGGTGTATAATCTCTCCTGAAGAAAATAACGTATCTTAAGAGTAGGAGAATGAAAAACAACCAACAATAACACCCTCGACTATGGTAATAACATAAGAAATCGAGCAGGGGGGAAACACAGTCGAATCACAGGATCCTGATAAGGATGCAACTCCTTCCCCTCCATTCCCCAAAAGATTAATGATAGAAAAACCTGTCGAATATCCCAACTTTGACATTCTAGTGGAACTCAAGAATTTATATGTCCAGATTCCACTCCTGCAAGCACTACAAGATATTCCAATTTACRYGAAAACAATCAAGGAACTATGTGGAAGGAAGCTTGTTAGGAAGATAAAAAATTCATCATCGATAGTTCGCGTAGTAGGAGCCTTGTCTTATCTAATTCTTGGTAGATAAGAACCAATCAAATATGCAGATCCAAGGAATCCCATAGTAACAGTTCGGATCTAGGGTTGTTCTTTTCCAAATACACTAGTTGATTTGGGAGCAACCATCAACATCCTGACTATGGAAACCTGCAATACCCTGGGTTTTGACTCCTTCGAACCCACCTCAATTATGTTACAATTGGAAGATCGATTGATGGTTCGACCAATTGGCACATTACATGATATAGCCATGTCCATCGACTCTTGGGAATATCCAACGGATTTCCTCATCATCAACCCAAGAAGTGGACTTGAAGGGCATCCATTGATATTGGGCAGACCATGGATCGCAACAGCATATGCGTACATAGGATATCGAACGGGTAATATGACAATTTCTAGAGGAGGTATCACAAAGAATCTCATCTTATATCCTCCTTCCAAGCCAATCCCAACTTTGGTATATCCACAATTTCCACCACCATGATATCCAAAAAAGGATTTACGAGCCCCTCTCACACTGGAAGAATCCCTTAGACTTTAAAAACAACTAGAGGATGACGTAATCAGTGGGTTTATTAATAGCCCAGCCACCATGAGCAACCCAACCTGCCATATGCTTCAAGTTGTTCTAGACTGTGAAGCACAGGGAGACCCACTGGAAGATTTAATGGAACAACAAATTCCAACTACAACTGTTCATAATAGAAAATCCGTCGAGATTGCACCAGGGAGGTCTTTGAACATCAATGCCAATTTAGATGAACAACAACAACATAAGATAATTCAAGTCCTCTCCAAATACCAACAATCTTTTGCATGGGAGTATTCTGATATGAAAGGTATTGATCCGCAACTCTGCACACATCACATTTATATTGAAAAGGACGCTTGAGATATCCGATAGCTGCATAGAAGATTGAATCCCCATCTCAAGGATATTGTTAAGGAAGAATTACAAAAGCTGTTGGATGTAGATTTTATATACCCTATCTCAGATAGTCGGTGGGTTTCCCCATTAGTGATCGTCCCAAAGAAAAATGGGAAATGGCGGATCTGTGTTGACTACAGGGAACTTAACAAATCCACTCAAAATGATCATTTCCCCTTATATTTCATCGACTAGGTCCTGTATACCCTGGCGGGAAAAAAATTATCTTCTTTCCTAGACAGTTTTAGTGGCTACAATCAGATCCAGATCACCCCAGAAGATCAATATAATACTACATTCACCTGCCCATGGGGTACCTTTGCATACAAAGTATTTCCCTTTGTACTATGTAACACTCCAGCCACATTCCAAAGGGCCATCCTGAGCATATTCAATGACCTGATCAACGAAGGGATTGAAGTCTAAACAGATGAATTCACTCCTTATGGTGACGACTTCGACCAAGCACTGAATAATATGGAGAAGGTACTGGAACGATGCATTGTTACCAGGTTATGTTCAAGCCACGAAACATATCACATGATGATGACAGAAGGTGTGGTACTAAGGAATTATATTTCTGCAGATGAAATTAGAGTAGATCCAACAAAAATAGAGTTAATTCTTAATCTACCTACACCACACACACAAACAGAGGTACGTAGTTTCCTTGGCGCTTCTGGATACTATCCTAGATTTATGGAAAATTTTGCAAGAACCGCTACACATTTACATGCTTTGATTGGTAATGTGGAGTTTCAGTGGTCTGACAAGTGTGATGTGGTATTTGCAGGACTCAAGAAGATGATATCAACAACACTGGTGTTGAGGGGACCAAATTGGAAAATACCATTTCACAACTCCACCGATGCATCAGATATTTCCATGGGCACCGTCCTTGGACAAGAAGAATACAAGAAACCTTACACTATTTATTTCAGTAGCAAGAATCTTACTCCAGCTGAACTTAATTATACAGTAAGAGAAAAATAATTTTTAGCTGTTATACATGCCATCAATAAAACTCTCCATTATATAACAGGCTATCCCATTATTTTGTGTACTGATCATTCTGCTATTATATATCTAGCTAATAAACCGATTACTAATGGACGAGTCACTCGGTGGTTATTACTCTTGTAGGAATTTGACATCACCATCAAAGATCGACCCGGGAGAGAAAATCTTGTCATAGACTTCCTATCTCGCATACCCAAAACATACGACTCCTTAATAGTTGAAGATCAATTTCCAGACGATCATCTGTTTGTTGTTACCACAAAGCCACCTTGGTATGTTGATGTGGAAAATTATCTAGCAGCGGAAAGATTACCGACACATCTATCATCAAGGGAAAGAAAATTGATCGTCCAACGTAGCACACGATTCGCTTGGATCAACAGATATCTCTTCCACACAGGAGCTGATCTCCAAATCTGTAGATGCGTACGAGATGACAAAATCTACAACATACTAAAAGCAGGACATGACGAACCCTATGGTGGGCATTTTTCAGACCGTAGGATTGGACACAAAATTTTACATATGGGTTACTATTGGCCCTCAATATTTAGAGATGCGAAGAAATATGTCCAGACCTATGACAGTTGTCAACAGATGGGAAAACCAAGTTAGGATGATGAAATTCCTTTCAAAGAAAAAATAGTCACATAACCATTTGAAATATGGGCACTAGACTTTTTTGGCCCCTTCAATCGAAAGTCAAATCATAAGGCCTATATTATAGTATCTATGGACTACATGACTAAATGGGTAGAGGCAGAAGCCCTACCAAATGTAACAGAAGAGGTAGTCATCAAATTTCTGTTTAAATTATTTGTACGCTATGGACTACCCAGGGAAGTAATCACTGATGGAGGGTCACAATTTACAACTCATAGAATCACCACCACCCTCGAAAATTATCATATTAAGCATAGAGTTACTTCTCCATATCACCCACAGGCAAATGGGCAAGTAGAAAGCACAAATAAGGTCATGGAGGCAATCTTGATAAAGACTGTCTCAATAAACTGAAAGAATTAGGCTACTGATCTTCCAAATGCCTTATGGGATTATCGAACAACATGACGTAACACCACTGGCTACTCTCCCTATCACCTAGTCTATGGAAAATAACCCATCTTCCCAATCGAGTTTGAGATTAAAACCCTAAGGATGGCCCAGGAAATTGGACTAGATCTAACAACGACACATAAATAGTGCCTTCAGCAACTCAATGAATTGGATGAAGCACGCCTATCTGTTGTGGAGTGCACAGTTGTTATTCAGCAATAGAGAGCAGCCTGGCATGGCAAGCGTATCAAGAATAAATCATTTAAGAAGGGTGATTGGGCGCTTCTCTACGACTCCAGATTTCACGATTTTCTGGGAAAGTTACAGACATGGTGGCTGGGACCATACGAAATTGAGGAAGTCCATGATAATGCCACGGTCACTTTAAGAACCATCGATGGCTCTGGATCTCCATTTCTGGTTAATGGGCACCAACTACGACTTTACCATCATACGGCTTCAAAAGAATATTTCTACCAAAAAGTAAGTAAAGATCCTATCGTTCAAATTTTGGCTGGTTGTGAAGGTAACCCAACCACCCCAACTCCATAAATGATGAATTTTGTTGACATTGTACATACTATATATAGTTTTCATTAAGTAATTAGTTTTTCTTTTTCTTTTCATTTTTTGAAGAGATAGGGAGGATAACTGTAATCAACACAATTAGCACTCTTTTATGTTCCACACTCTTGCTTGATCCTATCACGCGGACCTAGTTTTTCACAGAAAAATGAATTTGTCGTACTCTGTAGTAGTAATAGGGTAACCATAATGAAATCATGACATCAACAGACCATCCCGTACTCGATTATGAAATAAACCGACCCATAATAATTGAATGAATTTAGTTGATGACTAATCAACCTTAGATTTAACAAGACAACAAATGTTTCCATGGGGAAGTTTCCAAAATTATCCACTAAGATGGTTAAAAATTAACAAATTTTGTTCATTTGAAAGGAACAACTATTGTTCCTTCGCGCAATTGTTGTTCATTTAAAAGGAACAATTGTTGTTCCTTCGCGTGATTGTTGTTCAATTGAAAGGAACAACTGTTGTTCCTTCGCGCAATTGTTGTTCATTTAAAAGGAACAACTTTTGTTCCTTCGCGCGATTGTTGTTCAATTGAAAGGAACAATTGTTGTTCCTTCTCACGACAGCTGGTCCTTCGCGCGACTGTTGTTCCTTAACATAACTTGTTGTTCCTTTAAAAGGAAGAAATACTACTGCTCTTGTGTTCTTTCTTATTGTCGTTCCTTTCCGTCATTACTGTTCAAACACTATACATTCCTTTGGGGTACGCCTTTCATCAAATAATTTTCACCAGCACTATGTCTAAATGTCATCACAACGATATGTCATTATTTTTTGGATTATCTCCCATACCTTGTCAAATTTTTTTGGGATTAATCTCTTCGAAATATCTTAAACCTTGTTCATAATCGGTCACCACCATAATTTGTTTATTTTCCCTATATACATACAAATATACCTAAAAGATATTTTGCCTTCATATTATAAAGAGTCTTAAGAACACTTTTACTTGGCATATTTACACTTCCTTACACCATCCCTTACTCTTAAGGAGTACATGAGCCTCCCTTAATACATTTCTAAAAAAAAAAAAAAACAAGCAATACATTTTTTCCCACAAAGAATCGGGGGTCTCATCACGAGCCAACCTACCATGATCATAGGATACTAACCTAAGTGACATTCCCACTATGGATACCACACCAGGGCAATGTCCTTTGACATTTTATTTTTTCAAAGGACAAGAGGTCTCATCATGATCTAGCTTGTTCACTTAAGTTACAATCTAGTGAGTGGCATTATCATCATCTGGCTACCAAACCAGGATAATGGTATTTTTTCAGAAAAAAATGATTCAAATATTTAATATATATATATAGATAAGTAATAAAAAATTTCACAAAGAATAGGGGGTCTCATCATGAGCCAACTTACCACGATCATAAGATACTAACCTAAGTGACATTCCCACTATGGCTACCACATCAGGGCAATGGCCTTTGACATTTTCTTTTGTCAAAGGACAAGAGGTCTCATCACAAGCTGGCTTGTTCACTTAAGTTACACTCTAGTGAGTGGCATTATCATCATCTGGCTACCAAACTAGGATAATGGTATTTTTTGGGAAAAGATGATTCAAGTATTTATTAAGGATACAGGCTCATCTATGGGTTAAAAGGCAACCCTGTCGAGGCTATGGACTCCTGCTGGCAGTAGTGGCTCTACCTGTGGTATGGAAGTTTATCTCAAAAATGCCAAGTTTCTGTTTACCTATAGATTTCCTTTACTCAAATAATAATGCTATCATATCAGTTATACTCAATAACATGGGAAAAGTAACAATATTATGATATGTGGAATATTTAAAAATAAAAATAAAAAAAATGAACAGATTTAATTCATTTTGGTTTATTTATCCATACAACATTTTTTTTGAGCATAGGTATAATAAATTTGAAATTTCCATGGAAGAGGACTATCGTTTAATGATTTATGATTTAAAGTGATTTTTGAAAATTATACATGATTAATCCCCATCGACGGCTGCAAC
>SNQJ01S0191029.1:0-18033 GCA_010110895.2 Picea sitchensis | reverse complement strand
ATCACGTTAACCTAGTGCGCCTCTTGGGTTATTGTTCCCACGGATCCAAAAGAGCTTTAGTGTATGAATACATGGTCAATGGTTCCCTTGACAAGTATGTCCATGGAGACCATCAAGAGGACGACTTGGAGTTGGATTGGAAACGGTTGTATTCAATTGCACTTGGTACACCTCGAGGTATTGCATATCTACACCAAGAATGCAAAAATCACATCTTACACTGTGATATAAAGCCCCACAATATTCTTCTTGATATAGACTTTTGCCCAAAAGTTGCAGATTTTGGTCTAATATCAGATAGAGGGGAAAGTCACGTCTCTTTACTTAATAGAGGAACCTTAGGTTATGCTGCCCCAGAGATGTGGTCAAGAATGTATGGATCTGTGACGGATAGATCTGATGTTTATAGCTATGGTATATTGCTTATGGAGATGGTGGGAGGAAGGAAGAACATGGATATTGACAATAGAGAGAGCAGGTCAAGTAAATTCTTCTATACGGAGTGGGCTTATAAGCAGGTGAAGAAGGGTGACTTGAGAAAAGAAAGCATGTCAGAGGAAGACCAAAGTATAGCCAAAAAGCTCAGTTTAGTTGGGTTGTGGTGCATTCAGTTCAAGGCATCTAATCGTCCCCCTATGAGCAAAGTCATCAAGATGTTAGAAGAAGACATTGACATTGCTACTCCTCCATGTCCATTCCCTCTTGATACACCTTTGCAACTACCTATTTCAGACCAGTCTTCTTCAACAAATGCTTCGGAGATTCAAATGGTAAATCCCACCCGTACACAAACTGCCAAAAAAATCCATGTAAAGTAGCATACACAGTACAACATATAGCATAGTGAAAAAAGACCAGTCTTCTTCAACAAATGCTTCGGAGATTCAAATGGTAAATCCCACCCGTACACAAACTGCCAAAAAATCCATGTAAAGTAGCATACACAGTACAACATATAGCATAGTGAAAAAGATCATTCTGTAACAGCATAATATTCTGCCAAAAGCTCCAGGTAACAGTAAAGCATAGCACAACAGAAAAGATCATTCATATATGTATGTAACTGCATGATATGACAATATGTTTTTGGGTTTTGGTAACAGAGACAGTTTTACATTACATGTTTGCATTTTCAATATGATTTTAGACAACAGCAAGTAATGGTAAAAGTATTGATCATAATGGGCTTAATGGTTAAGAACCTGTGTTTCCTCTTAAAAGGTCATAAATTCAAATCTAGAAGGAATAGTATGTATATCTCAGTAAACTTTACCAATCAAATCGCTGTGATTTGTCTGAAACATTAATACTAAACTACTAAATGGTAGTTGGATAGCCTCATTTAAATCCTCAATGCTCCTCCATGATTAATTGCTTATTAGCTGAGATTTCCACATGCAAGTTTGTGTATATCTAATTACATTTCTTTAAAAGTTCCATTCCACATGCAATATCTAATTACATTTCATTAAAAGTTCCAATATGTTTATAAAATCCTCATCCAGAATTGATGGTTCGTATAACAAAATTGGATGCAATCCTCGTACTACCTGGTAATTCGAAATAAAATGGGCAATCCCACTCACCTCGTTTCTGGTGCAAGGTACTTTAATTTTGTTTCTTCTAAAAAAAATTCTTTGGAAATATTCCATGTTTGGATGTGATGGTTCAACGTGTGTTTATTATTTTTTTTAAGTGTGTTTAATCCAGTTTTATATATTCTATTTTGAATGAATTTTACATAGTATTAAAAAATATGTATAATTAGTTGAATTATGTGATTAGTTTTATTGGTTACAAATAAGATGTAATATCTCCTATTCAAGGTTTTAACAATAAATTTGTTATCTAATTGATTAGAAATTTTGTTTATGTTATCTAATTTCTGGTTCTGTTTTGATTGAAATAAATCTAATTTTTGGTTTGGTTTCAGTATAACAAAGTCTATCCTGCTCTTTATCTCCAGGAAATTAAATTTCCTAGTCTCCTGAGCAGCAACATGTTGGCAGTAGTGATATAATTACTATTGTTTATAAGCTGCCTACATAGGACCTCTAAATTTTCATTACTCGTCATGAGCATTATCACTAAACGACACTTGTCGCTTTTTACATATCTTCTTTTCGATTTTTGTTTTCATGACTGTAAGCATGAAAACTCGCAGCTGGAAATGACATTTTGTTTCGATTTTTGATCAAAGGAGAGTTGCTCATGTGGTTTATTATAGAATTGTCATATTTTTGCTATGAACATGATTGTTCTCCTTGTTTATAACCCCTTGGTTCTAAACATGCCTTGGTTGCATAAGTGAAAGACCTCCATTCATTAATATTCGATTGAAATTGATAGAGTTTTGATTCATGAAACTTTGAATTATTCAATTGTTATTCGATGCACTTACCTTTGTGATTAATCTATGAACGCACGTACTATGGTTTTCAAAGTGCTCTGATCCTAATACGTGCCCAATGCCAAGGTGGCATATGAAGTACAGCATGCCATTACTCTTCTGTATGGTCTCGGGCTTCACGATTTTGTTCCCACGCATGGTGATTAATGCCTCTGCCTAACGTTTGAACTATCATAGCATTGTTTTGTTGAGGTTCGGGGCTATGGCTCTGTGGCTTTTTATCAAACCCTACCTGTGAGAGCTGTGTTGATTCCCTTCTGTTCGCCATGGCTCCAGTGGTAAGGATCGAGCCGAATGGCATCCAAACCTTGCTATCATATGATAACGCCAGGGACGATTTAGAAAGGAACGACTGGCATGTGTTCATCGAAAAATTTAAGGGTTTCAATCTTCGAGTTGCCCAAGAATTTGCCTTGACCTTCGATGGCTGCAGGGCAAAGATAGGTGACGTGCAGTTAGAAGTAACAGAAGAGTTTTTAAGCCAAGCCATGGGTTTACCAGCGGTCGGGCAAAAATGGTTCAAGAATGCAAAAGTTGAAGAGGTCCCCTGGACTTTGATGTTCACCTCACGAAAAATCACTAGTTGCGATCGAAGTATGCCAGTCTCATCCTTAAAACCTAGGTGGCATGATCTACTTGCTATTGTGAAACAATTCATTACGTGTGAAGGAAGATTTGGATTAGTTTTCCTGTATCATCTGCGCTTGCTTATGAGTTTCATTGACTTCCCGTTGAATATGCCCTACTCCCTGCTTAGAAGTCTGTACAAGATGGGAAAACGATTTAAGAAGTAGAGGTCTGATTCGAGTTTATTCCATCATGGTTTAATTAAAATTATCCTTGTGCATCAATTGCAATTACAAAACGATTGTTGGGATGCATTTATTTCACGAAATGGCTTTGGTAACAGTGAGTTGGGACAGGTTGATAAATCGGTCATTATTGAAACTCTCGTGAAACCTACCGCCTCTCCTCCACCGCTCCTGCCCCTGTGATCTTGTCCCTAATAATGAACCCTCGACCTACCCTGATGTTACTCAACCAGACAATCAACCGGGTTCACACCCAAAGAGTTGCACTAAAACTATTAAAAAACCCACAGGGAAGAAGCTAAAGGGCAGCCTTGATGTTAATTTCAAGAATAAAAGGGTTGGTCATTTGATCTCACGAAGTGTTCGAAATAAAATCAAACCCTATGCATACACAAACAACAAGATTAATGTGAGCGAAGATTCAGACTTGGAAATCAAAAGATTCTTGGCTGAAGAGGACCCTATGTCATACGGGCTCTATCTTGATACACCCTATGACTATGTAAACAACCTGCCTCCATGTCTAAAGGATAACTTAGATTTCTCGGGCATTCGACTCTGTGATAAACCTACCTTTTGTGTCAACGATTCTCCAACCCTTAATGCTGTCAGTGCCAATGCACAGTCCCTACAACCACAGTGTGATGAATGTCGATCCTGGATCGACATGTATTATACGGATGTGCCTTTGCTACAGTCCCGACTTAAATCTTTAAAAGACCAAGTGGATTTGTTGACAAACGAGAACAGTAGACTCCAATCCATAACCCAAGCAAAGGAGAAACGCCTAAAAACTACAGGATCTGTCATTTTCAAGAATGTAGAGGCAGCAACAGCAATCGTAAACTCCAAGATTGCTTGATATGTTTTAATCCCATGATTTGAGGTATGATCTTTTTGAAGTTTAGCATGATTTTGTCACTCTCAATTTAGGATATACGATTTGATTGAATTGATTATCTCTCTTATAAAGATTATCTTGTTTTTTTTATTGAATAAAATATGATTGTAGTTTCTATTATAACTAGCTACAGAATCGTAAGATTCTGTAGCCAGTTAGAAAAATTCGAATTGCTTGATTTGACAATTGAAAACACATCTAAAATCTTTCCATTTTAATTTGTTTTCAGGAACCCATGATTTCCAAGGAGATATGAGGCACTGTTGAGATCTCCCAGCCATATCATCCTTGTGTTTTTAGTAAATAGATTAGGCTGTTGGTATTTTTATTCAGTAAAATCAGGGTGGTTGCATCCCCCATATTTTTGGAACAGATTTGATATTATCAACAGGAAACATTTTTGTTTCCTGGAACCTATATGAGCATGTTATTTTGTGAACATGGCATCAGCTCTGCCTGGGGCAAGACTATGGATTTTTCATTTACAGACTTGAATGGAATATAATACTCGTCACAGCTTTAGCTTTTTCGTATTGTGGTTTTATTCAAGTCATGTTTATTTCAATTTGTAGATAGATTATGATTGCTTTCACTGTCATGGTTTACTACAAGCTAGTATGATAAAAGTTTATATATTATCCATGTTTCATGTTCCAGATTTAACACACAATAATCATTCGTTCAAATTTGAATTAAGAGATTTATCTCTAATTTTGATCAAACGTTTATACACAAGTTCTCACAGCAAGATTTTTCTTAATGTGGCTGCTTGTAAAATTATGACATTGCTGTGATCGTATCTCTTATATGTTTTATCATTCGAATTCCATCATTATTGCTTCACATTTATTAAAAGCAATTGCAGGATCTGTTGCAGGTTTACCTCATCAGACAAGGTGACTAGATGCTACACATTGAACAGATATTGGATGTGATAACAGGTCAACCTGTTATTTAATTTCATTAGTATAATAGATATGGAGGTTTCATGTAGTTAAAACACTTTTAATCATCTGTTATTTCTTTTGTTTAATTAGACAGTTTGATATTCGATTTCTTTTATATAAACATTATAAGAAAAAAAATAAAAAAGATTAGATAATAGCTTTACTGTTGTCTAAAAAATCAATTTACATTCGATTTTCACGGATTTAGATTAAAATTCGTATTTTGTACATATTATATATATATTAGAAATAGTATTATTTGTATATGTTGTGCATATGATAAGTGGAATTATTTCATAAATATTAATTAGTTAAATTGTAGATATATATTAGGCGTACATATTTTTTTAGCGAGTGTTATTTATTAAGTTATTGTATTTTCTTTAGTTATATTTTTCGCTTTCTTTAAGACTTAGATCGACCAATGGAGCCGTTAAACCCGTCGGAGTGAATTAATCCAAATGGCTTGGGTTAATTAAACAACCCTGGACCGGATTCACTCTTCCTGTTTACTAGCGGTCGATTTCGCCAGACAACACAACACTATTCCTCTTCTTATCCTCCTCCTCTCTAATCCCCACCCACCATCAATTTTCCACCTACCTTATCCTTTGCCATAAATTTATACCTACCCTTAAACACATGGAATACTTCATTTATTTAATGTTACATTTCTTAATTCAAAGGGATACATAAATAAATGATAAAATACAATTAGTTCAATAATTAATCCACTTAGATAAAGTAATGATTTAATCAATTAATTAACTTTTAATACCTTAATAACTTAATTTACCTTACTTAATCAAATCATTAATTAATATGAAAAGAAAAAATGGAGGACGCGAATAGGGTTTTGATGCTTCTAGGGCTCTAGACCAGAGATCGTCCAAGGAAACGCAATAGCAGACCGTCGATCAAGTCGAAGGGGTTCTAGATCGGCTGGAATCTCATGGACACAAGGGAGGGGGTGAAAACCCCCTCATACAAAAATGTGGTGGCCAATGAAGCACAGGGAGCACGAAGCAAATGATCGTCCTTTGAACCTCCACCACACCTTTGAGAGAAAATCATGTAGGAAGAGAGCCAGTCTGGCAAGGCCATGGAGGTTGAAGTAGAATCTTCCCACCCAAAAGCGACTTGCACTTGGGAGCCGGGAAAATGCATTCCTCAATCAACCACATCCCTGAGTTATGTAATAAGCTCAGTGAGGGTTGGAGAGAATACCCAATTTATGAGGGAACAAGTTTTGATAGGAAAATTCCTAGGGCTCTGGCCCTCAGAAAGAGACCTCATGCATTGGATAAAATCATGGTGGAACCCTAAGGGTCACTATGAACTTCAGTTAAGCTCAAAGGTTTTTTTCACAATCATCCTCTATAATTTGTTGGATAAAGATCGTATCTTCAAAAATGGCCCGTATTTATTTAACTCAGCATGGTTATATCTCCATTTCTGGACATATTGCTTCAGCCCAGAAAAATAGGACTTTACATTCACACCTTTCTGGATTTGACTCTACTCCCTTCCTCGGAAATTTTGGTTGGAAGAAATTCTATTAGGCATAGGCAATACCCTGGGTAGGTATGTCAAATCCTCTTAATCCACTCGACAATGACGATATACCTCTTATGCTTGGATCTGTTTCTATATGGATGTCTCAAAAGCTCTATCTGGATCCTTAACCCTAGAATATCAAGATGAGGATTGGATCCAGACTATAGATTATGAACACATCGCTTTCCGTTGTAGGAAATGTCATGAACATGGACACTTATTCAGATATTGTCCTTAAATTCTCCCACCAAGAAACTAGAGGAAGAAAAATCAAAAGATGGCTTTACCCAAGTCTTAAATAGGAAAAATCCCAAAACCAAATCAAGGACAAGCCAAAAATCCTTCTACTAGTAATTCCTTTGAAATCCTAAACATAGATGATTTTAGGGGATAAATTTCGCAAATGGGCTAATTTTCCATGGTTTTTCCCAAAAATTGATTCGCTAATTTCCATTTTTTCTAAGAACAATTCGCACAAATTCCATAGAATAAAATTATTTTACGTTATAAATCGCCAAAATTTTATAGAAACTATATAAAATCCTTAGAAACTTGAATATTTTTACCAAACTATCGCCAAACATTTTACATTTTGGATATTAAGGAGTAGTAAGATTAGCCCAGGTTTCTACATTTTAATATAAATTTCCATCCTTAAAATCATCTCTGGTCCCAAATCAGTTTCCAGACCAACATGAAGTGGAAAATCCTTATCAATCTAACACTCACAACAATGGAAAAGGTAAATCCAAATAGGTTCAGGCTCCAACTTCAAAATGAACAAAACACCTTGAATCAATAGTCCATCAGGAAGCAGTTGAAGAGGAAGGCAACACGGAAATGATTGTTGATGACCAGGATCTGGTTGGCATAGATCTGGACAAGCTGGAGGAGACTTATCACAGGAAAGAGTTACAATATCTACCATTAGAACAACTGTGCAAATTCCATAAAGTATATATCGACTCAAACAACAGGAGCCACCTCGTGCCTGGGCATCCGATCGGACATAGGCAAAGAAATCAAGAGAATCCTAGGAGAAGGAAAGTGAAGGGGACGCAAATCAATGCAACAATTTTTAAAAGAGGTACATGCAACTTCATGATTAACTTAGGTCAGATTCAAAAGATCACTGAAATATTCTTCTATACTCACCCCACCCCCCCATCATCATGAAGATCCTCACCTGGAATATCATAGGCCTAAATGGTGTTGAGACCTAGATCTGCACCCCTACCCCTCCTTTCATTACCCTATACCTCCATGAAAAAATCAGACCTTTTTTTGTTGGTTAATTTGGTCCCCCATTACAAAAATGACTTAGTTTTTATGATCATTACCCCTCTTGACTGATTTTTGCACCATCTTTTGTTTTCTTGAAGGGTAATTATATGTTATGGTTTGGGTCTGAAGTACTTGTCATCATGTTTACCATTGGTTGAGCTCATAGCAGGTGTAATAGTCTTTTATATGCACACACATGGTTGATTGCAAGAACTAGGATATTCTTGCAAATATTGGTAGCGCACTGATTTTTAAATTATTTAAGAATTTAATGAGTTATGTTAAATATTTAAACCTTTTGATTGACGCTTGCATATGTGTGCAATCATGAATGAACGCCTCCACACCATTCTACATGCAATTTCATCATTGTATAGTGTTAGTCATGGTCCTGAGAACTGTACTGTATCATCGTGGCTATTATAAGTTGTACAGAGGGTTAATAACATGCAGGTATCGAGTTCAACATGAGGAAGTTCGCATTCAATGGATCATTGACAACAAAAGTGCTATGTACACCATGGTTCCTCCCCGAGAGCGTTGGTAGTTGAACATGACCGAACCACAAGACCTTGAGCTATTCGAGGCCATACCTGAAATCAAGGATATTTTCGTAAAGGAAGAATGGTATGACTTCTTGTGTGCATTTGAAGGATACCACACAGGCGTAGCTATGATTTTCACGTAGACATTCGATGGCTTCCAAACCCAGCTTAGGGATATCTGCATTCATATTACAAAGCACTTCATTGGAGCAGCTTGCTCTCTCCCTGTCTGTGGGGAAAGGTGGTTTAATAAAGGAAATATGCCTCCCGACCTCTGCAACAAATTCTTGGTTCCTGAGCACCAAGACCCTGACTGGAGCCAAGGAATCCCTATGTTGTGGATAAAGGAAAATTGGAAGGGAACCCTAGCAGTGGTGTAGAGTTATATAACATGTGAGGGTCGATTCACCATAGTACATTGTTATCACCTTCGTTTCCTTATGCATCTAAGTGGAGACAAAGAGCCAAACTTACCCTATTACCTGCTTAAAATACTGACCAAAAAGGCGAGGAGGGTTCAAAGCCACCCTGAATCTTATCACAGGAGCATGTACCATCAAGGATTAATCAAATTGTTGGTGTCTTTTTCTTTAGAGGAGATTGAAATGCCTCGGGGTTATTTCTTGAAATTTGTGGGATTGAAGGAAGAGGAACAAGTGCCTGATTCGTAGAATGAAGGTAATGCAAGTGAAGAAAAGACAAAGTTCGGGGTATCTCCTGAGCCTGGGAGCTCGATGAACACTGGATGACCACAACAAGTCTATCACCGAGAAAAACAAGAAGAAAAGGTAGGTTGTGGTCAAAACAAAGAAGAACAATGATAGCCAACAAGTGCAAGAACTGAAGCTTCAAGTCCAGACCTTGCAACACCACAACAAGGAATTGGGAAAACTGTACTCCAAACTGTAGAAGAAGTATCAAAGACTCCAGAAGAAACACCAAAAGACTTGATGCTTTTTGAAGGAGATAATTTGAAGAAGAGCACTACTATGAAGGACTACCTAAAGAGGATGCTTGTCTATCCAGTTATCTCCCAGTTGTCCTCCAACAATGTGCATGGATACAAGTACTCAATTCAGAACCTAGTTTTATCAGTACTAGTTAGTTTTGTCAAGGATCGGTTCACTTCAGCATATGCATCAGTTTATTTTTATCATTAGTAGCAGTTTTACTTGTTTAAGTTCAAGACTTTTCAAATTAAGGCATAATAAGTGGTCATCTGTGTTTGATATGAACCACCTCTTTTTGTTAAGCTAAGTTTGAAGTATGCATTACTGTACTCTATGAAGATTTACTTAACTCAACAAGTTGTTCTCCAACTCATAGTGTAGAGTTAAGCCTCAGTTTCAAAGAGGTGAGAACCTCTGCAACAACGATAAATATGCAATTTTTGTATGAATGAAGGGTCGATTTTTGGGAAGGAAATCAATATATCAAATTGGTTGAACTTGTTCGATGATGGGATTAATCTTTCTACCTGGTGAATATGATCTTGATGACAGTGTGCTTTATGTTCAAATCTACATGTGTTTTTCTCTTATCTTGAATGCAATTTTTGATGTGTGCAAAGTACATCTCATTTTCCTTTCAACTATTGTTATAAATCATATTTTACCAACATGCAACCTCAAAAACAACTAATTCTTTGGTAAAGGATTTGTTTTATTGTAACCAATGGGAGTAATTGTGTTTGGATATTTGTTTATGCCTTGAAATATTATTTAAAGTCTTAGACTTCTTGCAGCAGGTAATTTATTGAGTTGTTTGTTGTTCTTCCTTTGTTCATCCCTCTATTTTCTCACTCGTCTATCATTTGTGTGCCACCAACCAAGGAGGACCTATAATCATATCACCTTGCCAACCCAACCATGTTTTTGTCTTGGTAAAACCAAGCCTCCAATTGACCAACAAACCAAACTTGTTAAAAGTAAACCATTCCAAAACTTGAGGTGGCCTAGCTCTGCCCCTTTAGCAGTCAAGGGCAGACTTTAGGACCAACAAATGGAAGGACCAAATAGAGGGTACTTTGAAACTGTATCATGGTGGAAAACATGAACATCCTTTTTCTTCGAGAAACAAAATGTGTTGGGGACACAACATAAGTAATCTTCAGAAGATGTTGGAGGCAATGCAATTATGTTTATAATGATTCCAATGGGGCAATCAGGGGCGTTTCCATCCTATAGAATTCTGCAACAATCATTCTGGAAAAACATTTCTCTACAGTCTGGATGCTCTCAGCTCTATACATGGCTTCTGGATCAAGCAAAGAAGGCATTGGTAACCAATGCCTATGGACCCCGAGTAAATCAAGAGAAGGATGGTTTCTTGATAAGCCTAACAGATTTAGGAAGATTAGAGGGTACTCAAATATGGATTATAGGTGGTGACTTCAACATAATCCTCTCTTTGGAAGAAAAATGGGGCGACACCAGACGACTTGACGAAGAAAGTGCCAGTCTTAAATGTACAATTTTTGACCTCCACCTGATTGATATAGAAACCAGGAATGGTACCTTCACTTGGTCCAACAAATGGTCTAGATCCCAACACATCTCATATAGACTAGACTGGTTCCTAATCTCAGAATCATTGATGTTAGCAGGTCCTATGTTTGAGGCCAACATTATTCCGAAATCTGGTTTAGATCACTAACCAATACAACTCTGAATTGGTAGCGTCAATACTCCTAACTACAATCGTTTCTGCTTTGAAAAGTTCTGACTGACACATCCAAACTTCTCAGATATTTCTCATTCCTGGTGGGTTGAATCTTCCATCTCTCATGGTACATTGATGTATCGTTTTCAACAAAGACTAAATGCCTTTAAATAGAATCTGTGAGACTGGAACAAGAATGTTTTTGGAAATATCTTACAGTCTCAACGGTCCATGTAACATCTCCTAGAGGAAATCCAAAATGATCTAATCAGTCAATTCCCTTCAGACTCACTACTGGTTGAGGAAGAGCAGCTCAAACATCAAATAGAGGAAAGATATAAACATGAAGAAATATTATGGTGTCAAAAATCAAGAGTACAATGGCTCAAGGAAGGGGAAAAGAACACCAAATTCTTCCATTGATCTATGGTTCACAAACGGTATGTCAATTATATCACCAAACTGAATGATGCCCAGGGTCAACCAATAATGGATCATGAGGGGATAGAGACAAAATTGGTTAAATACTACAAAAACCTCCTCTTTGAACCTATCTTTGACTGATCTCAAGCCATAAATAAGATAACCATACATATCCCTACTCTAATAACTCAGGAGCAGAATGAAGCATTAATGTGACCAATTACCATTGAGGAAGTGGACCAAGCCATAAAGGAAATTCCCACTGGGAATGCGCCTGGACCGAATGGATTTACTACTGATTTTTTCCATCATTGTTGGTCTCGAAGGTCAGGGAAGATGTTTGGAAACTAGTTGAAGAATATCGTACTTCTGGACATGTTCTCTCTTCTCTCAATGCTACTTTCCTTACTCTAATTCCAAAGGAGGAACGTGTCTCCCAGCCTCATCAATTTATGCCAATTGTGTTATGCAATGTGGTCTACAAAATTATCACTAAAGTAATAGCCCTTCAACTCAAGACAATCCTTCCCTTCATTATCTCTAAGGAACAATCAGGATATGTGGAGGGGCGATTGATCCGAATTTTAGGGGGTATATGGTCTAAATTTGGATGCAAAAGTCATAAAACTATAAATCTAATAGATTGTCCATGTGGATCAAGGAGATGCCCACCTCCTCATTAATTAATTGGGCTAACAGGTTGCCCATATGGGTCAAAGAGAGTCCCACCTCTCTATTATTGTATTGGGTTTTATTTTCCATTACTTAGTTAGCTGGGTAGTTAGATCTATTTTTTACAAGGAAAATCTCTCTATGGTTAGGGGTAAACCACAATAGACGGAAATGACTGCATAAATCAACTCTATTCTCAAGTATGTTATATAAACAAATATCCTAGAAAGACAAGATAAAAGGCCTACCTCGTCCAGACGTTCGATCAAGTCCATCGTTGAGCACTTGAATCAAAGCAATACACCTGCAACTACTCCTCAACAACCAATAAACACAAGCATATGGTGATAGTATATAATGTCAGCACATTCAATAACATAATCCATCAATATTCATAACAAATACTCCCATAGAATAACAATTCAAATATTCGCAAGATATTAATTGGATGAGAAAATAGTATTTCTATTAAAATGTAATCAACAGAAGTGAATGAGTTACAAACTTCCATGTCGACACGGTTCAGAACCAAGAAACTAACTTCCTTCTTGTTGGGCCTCCACCACTTCAATCTTCCACCAAAGGCAAGCTCATATAAGAGAGACAATGAGATTCTCAATCAAGTAGGGAAGAGCTTGGGGGCTGAACAATGTGTTTAGACTTAAAGGACAAAGGGATGAAAACTCAATATGAAGTGAATAATTTCTCCAAAGTAACTTTTCTCTCAAAGTTGAATTCTTGTCTTCTTTTCCATAGCTCAGATTTGACCCATTTTTAACCTTCAAGTGGAACTGAAGGGTCGAGTCGGAACGTTTCCAGTATATGGAAGGTCAAGGATCATGGATCTCGTGACGTGACATGGAAACGCGACACCATTTTTTAATTTTGGGCACAAATCTCAATGTACATGGATTGTAGTGGTGCAACCTGTGTATATGCATGATGTACTATATATAGGGCACATATATGTGGAAAAATCATGTTTTAATCTCTAGGATTTGCAAAAATGGACTTCAAGTCTGCATAGGGAAATGGAAAAAGGCCTTCTGTGCAAGTTTTCATAGGGTGAGACAAATCTTGATATAACAAATGCCCCTTAATATGTGAGGTCAGAAGAGTATTTGCGATGGAAAAAATACATTATAAGACCCAGAAGTGGAGTAATGGACACCCAACTGGAAGAACTAGTTTCTCATTATAATATGTACTGACTTTGCACACATGGATGCAAATTTGAATTACACTGCAGATCCATGTGAAAATATACCAAACAACTGTCCATGGCCATGAATAGGAAATACAAAGGTGGCTACATGCCAAAGATAGTCATAGTCATGAACGAGGCCCAATAAAACCAGTCTCAAATTTAATATGAAGATATTTGTATACAATGGAGTACAATATGATATCCCATGATCACTGAAGTCACATAGGCACTGGTCCAATGAAAGGTAGCAACAACTCAAGAAAATTGCGACTATAAACCGATGTCTTCAAGTCTTCTACACAATCCACCAAAGGTGCAAGTCTACATCGTGTGAATAAAGGAGTTGAGGTTGAACACAATGAGACTTCATTTGATTACTGGTTATTAAGGCACACCATTAAGAAATGCGACACAACCTACCAATAATGAAAGTAGGTATCAAGGCACCGAGTACATTATTACAAGTGTGAATAAAAGAGTCAGGTTCGAACACTTGAAGAATCCATCGATTAGGAGACATTGATGTATTCCCAACTGTCGACATCAAGATAACCTGCCACTAATTACTGCAAGCCTCTAGGTACTCATAGGACTCTAGGTCTCGTCTCCAGAATAGATGAACTGAATTTGATGGAAGGAGACTCGCTAAAAGGAGAGCATTAAGACATCTCTCATCATTCAACACTAGAGGTACAAAGTAGGAGCTTGATGATTTGGAGGAAATCGAACGAAGAACATATTCACGAACCAACAACTCTGTGCATCTTTCATGTGTTCCATATGCAAGCGGTACATGAAAAAGACCCTCTGAATAACAACCAATAAGGAAAATTGCTGACAAAGGTGAGGAAAACACCAATAGGGATAATGGCATCCAAGACACTGCACAAATCCCAATGTGTGAATAGATGTCTCATCGTCGAACACAAGGGAAACCACCTAGTCAGTGACCAATGATGAAATGTTGACTGCTAGGTTCAAGGTTACCTACCAATGAGGAAAGTAGGACCAAGGTGCACAATAGGACTACAACTTGATGTGATTCTGAGACAAATTGAGGGTATGGCCGACATGCAAAGTCAAGAGTTCTGAGGAATGGTCGACACAGGTTGATAGACATCCTTTGAACAAAAACATAAGACACGTGGAAGACTCTGGCAGCATAGAATCAATGATGACACTTTGATATGCAGGAGGCATCAATCAAACTCTCCATAGGGACTGAAAGAGTAACCACTCGAGGGAGTAAACTCTCTGTAACGAGCTCAGCTTCCTAAGGTCATGCTAAACCCAAAATTTTGATGACAAGTGGACTCAAAATTTTTATGCTCTATTCAAAGGCGACACGACTGTTTCCAATATAAGATAATATTCCCTTCCCACCTGTCTTTTTCTGTTTTTTCATAGTCAAATGAATGCTATGATACAGAGGAGGAAACGAGTGTCGCAAGTAAGAAAAACTAGTTCTAGTAGTGGAACATACCTATGCTCAATGCAAGGAGGTGCATGCGGGAGATGTACACTCGGGGGAATGTTTCCTCCTGGGTATAGGGTGTCAAGTTGCAAAGGATGTAAACAAGGCTCTGCTTGTTTGAGGATGCAAACTGTTGAGGTGAATAACTTATAACGCAAGTCAATACTGCAAGCAAGGGCATGCGATGCAATTACAACTTAATGCCAAAAATGTCATTTTTCGTAAACCTAGTTTACTTGGTTTGAAAAATGGATAAACTTGCACCAAATAGATGTCCTTTCAAATCCAATTTATGCGTGTGAAAGAGACAAGTTCACTCGAAAATATTTTCTCTTTTTGAAAATGATTCCGAAAAGAGATTAACCAAGACTCACGGTCTTTCAAATCCAATTAACGAGTGTGAAAGAGACAAATTCACTCGACAATATTTTCGCTTTTTAGACGAGCCAAAAAAGATCTTAACTCAGACTCGTTGAGGGGTTTCTAGGTGACATGTCATGGGGGAGGCTAAGGCTGTTGTGCAAAATTTCTGTGAAAGGTCAACAACTTACAGATAGTTGACACAAGCCTAACAAAACCCAAATCTCTCCAAGTTGAGGAGGATAAAGTGATAGCGGAGGTTACCTTCTCCATGCTATATCAGATAATGTCTCTTAATTGAAAAGGCATAGGAGGATGAATTGGATACCCTACAAGACCATCCCAGTCAAAGGAGACCTCTCTAAGACTTGGAGGGAGAGTACTCGGGGAGAGTAAAACTCTCTCTCGTTTAGAAGATGCAGTACTAGAGATGTTAATGACATGGTTGAAAGATGCATCACCCTCCAAAAGAAGAGTTGGATTGACCAGAGATTGCATCGGTACAAACACTTATTCAATTGTTGGTTGTATAGGATGTGTGACAGCAAGTCCAAGAGATGCACTACCTTCAAGAAAATGAGTGGGGTTAGATGATGATTGCATCGACATGACTTACGTATCAATCAAAGGAGAAACAGAGTGGTGGGAAACCAAAGACGACTTAGAACCCGAAGGGTCCCTAGGTGAGGACCATGCTTTCGGTATACCAGCAGTAGTAGGACACAAACAAGTAAGGTGATCTCCTTCGCAAATCCTACAAAGAAACTTGGGCTTATGTCTTACACATATAGGCTTCTCAATTGTATGAATTCCCCTAGCGTCATTCACAATGGATGGCGACATGCTCATAGCATGACTAGAAGAGGTCATAGGTTCATCTCCCACATGATGTACAGAGGTTGGAGATATGATGTCGATATGACTCATGGCAACTAGAGTGATGCCCCCAACGTGACTTGCAGCGACTGGTTGCTGGTCTTTGACATGAATTGTAGAGGTTGTCGACCAACCTCCAACATGACTAGCAGAGGTTGGTGATGGAATTCCAGTATGAGCTGCAGTGATTGGAGTGGTGGCTATGGTGAGTTGTGGCATTTGAGGCCAAGGTCTCGGGAAAGACTAGTTTTGAGACATTGCAGACCAGGAAGGATCCTAGTTTACACCCTGTCCCTGTCTGGAAATGTAGTATCCTCCACCTAATTGATCCATAGAGGTTTGTACAGGCATCGTCACTAAAGAAGATGTCTGCGAAGAGACAAAAGTGTGATAAGGATTATTCAAGTGAGGATATATGTTTCCCCCAAGCGAAGGGGTTCTATGAGGAGGGTAGCTCGTACCATAAAATTGATTCCCTCCATATGAAATACCAGAGGATACATGGGGACCTGCCATGGGGAAAGTGTTCGTAGGAACTGGCATATTGGACGAAGGATACACGAATGGGGTGTAATAAGTAGAATAACCAACCATTTGAGCATTGGCTCCTGAAAAAATGTGGCTAGGATTGGATCCGTAAGAGGGGAGATTCCAACCTCCTACAATGAGAGTTGGTTGAGGGACATGACTCTTATCAAATGAAGATGTGGATAGCGGAGTCACCATTCCCCCGGATCCAAAACTAGGATTCATATAAGTAGGCAAGGGAGAGGATGGGAAGGGTGAAGGCATATTTAGCATACCAAGAGAAAATGATTAGAGACCCAAGGCATTGACTGAGTGTCGTAATTTTGCATACCATTATGAAATGCAGATGGATTCATCCCCATGAAATGAGTTAATGTCATGGGAGAGGTAGCGGTAAAGGAGGGATCCAAAGGAACTCCACTATCCATAATAATGACAACTCAAGACACAGTATAAAATACTAAGGCCAACTAGTAATCAAAGAGCATATCCAAAACAATCAAACGACCAAAATGCACACAAACAGGATAAAGTGGATGAAAGGGGCCTCCCTCTCTAAAGTAAGTATGTCTCACCCAAGAGGGCCCTGAGACTCCTTTGCTAAATATCGGAGGTATCAGAATAAGTTATAAGGGCCCTCGTGGGCTTAACAACCAGTCTGTTAGATCCCTTTGGAGAGGTAATCCTCCATAAAGACTGTGTGTTGTTCGACCCTTATCTGACCCAAGGTACCTGTAGATTAACCCCTGCAAGTAACCTATGTGGTACCTAAGTCAAGCAACTAATAAACCACGATATAACCGATGCACAGGCGAACAGTCGTAAGTCAGGTTCATCGTATGGGCAGGGTAACAAAGCCCTAAACCTTGAAAACACCGCCTCTCATAGAGGTAAGGGTACTAGCAAGATCCCCATAAATATATCTGACACTAAGAAGGTATTGGGGGGATATCCCTTCAACCAACCTCACGCGACCTCGTGCTTAACTCTGGTGTAAGAGGAGCCTCCTGATATTACTGATTATACAATGGATTTCTCCTCTCCCTTAGTAAGACACATATGTTGATTTAATAGCCTTGGAAAAGTTTACTCACAAAATCCTATTCCAAGGCTCTAAATCATAAGCTAGTTTGTGCGCCGTAGAAAAATAAAATCGTTACTAATCAATTCTAAATTATAGCGTTACTTTTAGTGGCCTTGCTTACTAAAAAATGTATGGTCGTGAAACTAGTGATGTTATGACTCATCAAGTAAAATAAATGAATATGAAATAACCTTAGCTCAAGATATGGTGAGTTGGGAGTGAGGAGAGGGATCTATTTATACTTGGAGAGGCAAACCTACCTCTCTTGGATCAATGCCAAGTGTCCACCACC
>SNQJ01S0191028.1:10043-28077 GCA_010110895.2 Picea sitchensis | reverse complement strand
TATCCACCTCATCATCCATTACATGGCCTTGAAGGGGCACCCTTGGGAGCATCCCCTACTTGAGGGTTTTGGTTTACCCAATAAGACTTTTATGACACCCCTCCCATACCTAAACTTGGTCAATTGTATAAGGTCTTAGAGCATTTGTTTAATTTGATGAGGTAGTTTTGATGCCCATGTTTAGGTGCCTTGCTTATTAGATGTGGTTTACACTTGTCATGATATCTTTAACTTGAGATCTTTGGAGGGTGTACCCTTTTGTTTTGCAGGACCCTGCTTGGTGGCTAGTTTTGGGAGAACAATCCTAGCTTGGGCTTCCATGGGGCAAGAAGCCCATAGGTTGGATGCCTAGGGCCTGCATACTAGATCATAGAGACATGCCTTTGGAGGCTTACACAACATCATGGAGGATCTAACCTATCCCCTACCACCTAAACGTTTTTCTTGAAAGAGGCAAAACGTCACATTTTTTAGGTTTGACGTCATAGAGAGGCTAGGGTTTGGTGGTGATGGAGTTTCTCATTGAAACTTGGCATGATTTGATAAGAGAAGGCATGGAGGGGGAATAGTGCACGAGGAGAAGGCCTTTGGAGGCCAAACGTTCCATCCCCAACCTCAATTATTTGTCAAATATGCCAAAATGTTGCCCTAAAAGGGAGACGTCATCTTGTTTTTAGGGTTTTTAATGTGCAAAAGTGAAATTTAAATGAATTATTTAATATTATTTGTGTAAAGGGTCAATATTAGGGATGTTGACCTCTATCTTGTGTTTTACCCTAAAATTAAGTGGACAAACTATGTGTTAGACATTTTGTACAAATATAGATCATGTGAATCTCTTTTCATGACATAACTCTCCCATTGTGAGAAGTACTTGGCTGAAATTTTCGTTATGCTTGAGGATTTATGGTGTTTATCTCTTGTGCAAATGTATTTTTGGTGTTATCTCTTGGTGATTGGATGAGCTAAAGTGGTGTGCACCTCTTGGAGGCTTGCTCTCTTGCTATTGGATGGTAAATTGCTTGGTGAACTAGGATTTGACTTCTCTCTTTCTTGGAATTGGTAAGAAAAAATATGCATTGTTAATTATTTCTTTCTCTTTCTTGCTTATTGTTGGTTTAAACCCTAGGAGGAGTATGTTGGATACACCCTCCACTAAACTTCATTTAATTTTCTAAGTTTACAAGTCATTTTACAAGGGTTGCTAGGAGATATACGAGTGTGTATACCCTCCTAGACTTTACCCTAGTTGGATTAGCATACCCTAGGGAGTAAGAGTATTTACACCCCTTGGGATCTTGTTGATCCAACTTATGTTTAAAGACTCCATTCACCCAAATATTAAAGGCACTAATCTGATTTTTCCATTGGAGATATAAAATATTTTCCTTGGTAAACATGAAAAATCAGTCATTTGAGATTGTCAAATCTGGAATCAATTCTATGCTTTATGTGCTTTGTTGAGCCACTAGGGCATCTCAATTGCCTAACTATTTCTTATTGTTGTTATAACTTTTTATCTACAACCATTAGGGCTGCAGAAACCCCAACTCTCTTTCATTTATAACTCACTACTTAACCGTCGAAAGTTGCTAAGAGTTTGCCACATTGATCTACTAAGGCTAGCGAAATTTTTGAGTGGATTATTCACAAGTTTTGATGGTTGATTTTTTTGTTGTAATAACTTGACTGTTACAACCATAAGGTTGATAATTACTTCTACAACACTTGTTTACAACAACCTTACATTGTTGAGAAAGTTTTATGCTATCTTCTTGAGCTAAACTAGTCATTTGCTAGCTTGTTCCTTGTACTTTTCACTAAGCTTTAAACAACTTTATTTTGCAACTCTTACTATATTTTTGTTGTTGATATATACTCTTGTTTACTGCTGCAATTAGGGACAACAATCTTAACTTGATTTTCCACCTAACATTATACCGTATACGCATATACTTGGCTTCTTCTTGTGTCTCGGGCAGGTACATCACTCTTTACAGGTACTTTTGTCTCTTGGAAACTTTTGCTATCACCAAGACTCTTTCTCAAGCCCTTTTTGTGCTTAGTATGTTGACCTATAGGGGATACACTTCCATCATTCCACTTTCCGTCTCATTTACCACTAGGGTCACCGAGATTCCCCCCTTGAAGTGATTCTCTCATTTATAAATTGACAGGAATACCTGCCTAAGGTGATAGTGGGTAGGTGTTCTCTAAGTTGTCACCATTTGGTGGTTGGGTCGAGCTTTGCCCAACCTACAACGTGTGCGATAACAAGCTCTAATACCAATCATTTGACTCTAGTGTAAGATAAAATGAGTTGGATGCAAGTTATCCCTAAAACTATGGGGAGATTCACCAATGAATGTGACTTGAGTCATGCTAAGACAAAGGACCAAGTTGGCCATGATAGAATCAATGCAAGTAAGACACTATTGTGAATGAATTTAGCAATGGATTAATGGAAGCAATTTTTATCTAAATGTGGTGTGAAAGCTTATATCAATCAAGGAAGCTTAACAATAATAGTAGAATAAAACAATAGATCAAGCAATGTGCTATTGTGACTCTAGCATAGCCAATTAAACAATAACCATTAACACTTATTTGTGGATGTGTGCTTAGCAATTACCCAAATATCCAAGAAAATATTACTCTAGTGTGCAACCTGTTATCGCGCAATTTGTACTTGTCCCAAAGGGAAAGGCTAAAGGAGGGAAAACTGGCATAACGGGTGGTTGTCCTATCACTGTCACTTTAATAAGACACCTCTTTCTATTTAGGGGTGAAAGCCCAGGGGAGACGTCCCCAGTGACCTGGGGGTTTGAGAAGGCAAGGTTAAAGTATCAAGAAAAGTTATTCCCTCCCTCAAGTCACACCGATTAGAAAGTCCCAAAGTTTTAACAAATGAAGCAACGATATGCTTAAGTGTACCTGCCCGGAACAAAGCAACAAGAAAACACTATTTTTTGCAAGTACAATTGATGTTAGTGCTTCATAAAACCTTGGACTTGTGAATGAAAGCAATAAGTTAATAAAATATGAAGCAAACATAAATCTATAACAACAATTTATATATGATAATAGCTTCATAATCAATGCCTTAAATTGGCTTCAAAATAACCAAAAATGATAATCTAACAATAGAACTATGCTAGCATTTGTCAGAAGCTAATGAGGCAATGTCAAAATCAACTTTTCCAATTGCTTTTAAGAGCTTTCACTGTTGTAATAGATAGTCGTAGCTTACTTTTGTAACAACAACAAGAAGGTTAGTAGGTTAGTCTAATCTAGGGTTAGGAAATGTTAGCAAATAGCTTGATGTATAAGTTTTAAGGGTTGTTTTCATTAATCAATCAAGTATTAGGTCTAGATCAGTGTCTTTAGGGCTAATGGAGTCACTTTTTGCAGCAACAATCTTGAAGGAATCAAATGATAATGTGTGAGTTAAGGACAAGAGGGATGATGGTTGAGGTGTTGGTAACCTAAGGCCTCAATCAACAAGCCCCAGAAGGAAAACGACCACTAGGAAGTAGGTAACCCTAGGCCCTAGCGATTTTCCTCCTTCTTTAGCTCAAGCTTTGAAGTAAATAAAGGCTAGATGAACCAAAGGATGCAAGAGTGATACAATGGTAGGGCTCTATCTCATGCTTCAAGGGATACGTTTTCTAGCAAAATCTAGTAGGGGAAAAGCTATTAAGACAAGGACAATAACATGTGTTTGATCTCCTAGGGTTTTAAGCTATCAATTTCATAATCTTAGCAAAATGCAAAGTCAAGTACTATCACCATTCAAAGGGAAGAAGAATTTCATAAATTCACTTACATTCGCCAAGAATAATCTAGCCAATAGCCTAGTTGAAGACTTTCCACCAAGAAAATGCCAAAAAATACCAAAACTAGCCTCCTCCAAGAGTTGCGCACAACTTAATTTCAACCAATAAACCCTAAGGGAGCCGAATTTCAGACCTCACAAGTGTGAGTGAAAAAATGATGAAAAAATACGAATAATCCCTTATTTATACAATCCAAATGACCTTTAATTACAAAATTAGGTCAAAAAGGTCGACATGGCCATTTTACATGAAAAATCCAATTTTACACAAAATTATCCAATAAAACCCTAATTTTATCTTTTTAGGGTGACTTCATGCCCCTCCTAGGGTGGCGTTAGCCTCTCCAAGTGAAACGTTGGGGCTCAAAACCCCTCAGGAACTTCCACACGTGCCAACCCAAACCATCCTCAAGTTGGACACCTCAACTAGGTGACATCAAGGCTCTGAATGATGATGTCAAGGGCCTTGAGGGGCCAACATTATGGTGGGAGGGCAAGACCCCCTAGGTCCAGGCCTGTCAAGCTGTCTCTGGTGGAACGTACTCCTCTCTCTCCGGTGCAAGCCTCTGGTATATGTTTTCCCCTGGCTAGGGTCTCAACATCCATCTGGTGGGCTTTTAGCCCTATGGAGGTCCGAGCTAATCATCTCCCCATATGTACCTATCCGTCGGGTGTGGCCCTGCAACAACAAAAAGTATTCCCTCCAGGGGCTCATAAGTCACTGGGATCATAGCAATGTCAATCGCATCTAATAATCAAGTTACCCAACATGTGCATAAAACCACCTTTTTCCCAGACAAGTGCTCAAAGACGTTATGCTATTCTACAAGCCAGGTTTGGAGAGGGTCTCACGACGTCCTATTGGGCCAATTCTCCTTAAGTGTGGGATGTCTCTGGGTGAAAACCAATCTAGGTCATGTAAGTGCATGAAATGGTATGGGGATGTTTGGGCAAGGGGTGCAGTGATGACAAGGAAATGTAGGGCTTGCTTGTGGGTGCCTCTGAAGAGGGTGAGTTGCACCTTGTTCTAGAGGCAAATGTTTCCTAGCCCATTCAATGTTGTTTTTTCACTTTGTCTTATTGCTTTTTCTTTCAAGAGAATAGCTGGGGGACACTGCCCTGGCGTGGTGACAGTGTTACCCACAAGCATTTCACGGAGATGAGAAGGTTGGCTCGTGATGAGCCCCCTTTTCTTGGTTATGCTACCAAGAGCCACTACCTTGGCGTGGTGACCAATTGAATGGTAGTGTCATACCGCTACATTCCCATGGACCTAATAGGTTGGATCGTGATGAGACCCCCTATCCTCCAACTAGGTCTTGATTTTATTTATTTTATGGGTCCCTCCTTTTTCTTATTGAGAAGCCTTTTATTGCTTTCTCGGGGATCCCTGGGCGAAGGATCTGAAGGTTTTCTTCTTTTGGTTTTTATATTTTGCCAGCTACTTTTAACATCTAGGCCTTTAGCCCCTTCTTCCCACAAGGTAAGGTAAAACCCTTAATTAGCTTGGCAAACCCAATGCCCGAACCAATGCAGGGGATAGATGAGCGGAAATATGATGAAAAGTGGTAAGTATGGTGGGAATGGACGATGGTTTTTCATGAACCCACCCAATGGAAACTCACTTCTAAGGGAACCAACTTTCTAGGGCAGCATGTGATCCCCCCTAGATATGGACAAGTCAAAAGGCATAAAATCCAAACACACGTTATAAAACAAAAGAGAATTAAATGCACATATTCAAATGTTTTGAGAATTAGAGTGACACATACCATGATACCCTGACTCATTACCTCTTGGAGAAAGACCCACTGTTGCTTCAGTACCAGGACGATGGGATGGATGTTGTTGCTGCTGACAGGATGGAGGCGCTGAAGAAGAAGGATGGGCCCTCGAGGGCCAGACTCAAGTCAATATGGCTCTCGATGCTCCATGTCTAGGACCTGTAGGCCTCGAGACATAATCTCCTTAGTTATCCTTAGGCTAGGGAATAACATCTGGCTCCAACTCAGGGACATGTGCTCACCGTAGAGCGCATGAGAACCTCAACATCTCTGGTATGACCTGTGACATGCTACATCTCAACAAAATTTATTAGTAATCATTTGGGGTGTTGATATCACCCTTGACTCATATATGATATAATGAAATGAAAGTAAGCAAGCATATATACAAATGGAAATACAACTACTCTAATATGAAATGTAGACGGTATATACAATGAATGCAAAATGCCTACCTACTTACATGCACTTACATGTCATGTTGTTGGCGGGTAGTAACGCTTGATGTGTATAGCATTCACAGGTAACTTCAAAGCCTCTCCTTCCAAGGTTCCCAAATTGAAAGAGTTTGTTCATGCGGGACTCATGATCTTTTAGGACCATGTCCATAGTCCATCCAACTTCTTGTGCATACCAGGTTTCTCCCTTCTTTTGTCCAATAACAACATTAAATCACCTGCGACGAAATCCCTCTCTTTTGCCTTGTGATCGAAGGTGTTCTTGATCTTTTCCTAGTTTCTTGCCATTTGGATTGTTGGATTTTAATGTTGTTCAATTACATTCAGTTACTTTATAAATTTACTTGAACTGAAGCATAAACCATGAACAATAGCAGCAGTAATAACCAAGATCACAAGAAGACTAACCATGCACAGAGACACGAGTACAATAGAAAATGCTTATATTAAATTGATGTTATTACAATGATGAGAGTTTCATATGTATAGAACATATGGTGACCATCCATGAAAGGATGTGTCACTTGGATAATAAGTAACTATTTATTTACTAAGTATATTTATACGTCGTATTATAAATATTATGTCATATATATATATATATATATGGAAGAATGTATTCCCGATGTTGTCCAAACATCAACACTCCCTCTCAACGAGGGAGACATTCTCAACCAAGGTTGTTCACCATAGGGGGTACACCCCCATGAGTGAATGCTAACTGACACTTGGAAACATCTCAAGCACCTCAAGTCCATATTATTGCTTGTCATGATCAAAGGAAGGACTACGTCTGGGCCCATTATCACAAGTGCACCTTTATGATAAATGAATCCCATCTCCCTTGGTGCAGTCCAATCTAGGAGAAGTTATGCCATTTGAAACATCCAACTGCTCCCCTCTTAGCTAGGGAGGTATCTTTCCATATTGGTACACCGCTAACTTCTTGTCGGAGACCTGCAGGTCTTTGTGGCGAGTACACAACCACCATAGTAGCAAGGTTTGCCACATGGCACTTCAATGTGGACTTCTAGAGGCTACGCCTTCTAGAAACACTAGGGTCAAATACCATAATATTAGTGTCGAGGGTCCAGCTCCATGACGTAGCCACTCATGTGTTCTCCACATGGATGTTGGGTTATAAGCCAAAATGCACTTATCCTTCGTTGGTGTCCTCCTCGCGGATCAACTCAACTCAATTCATGAAATTACGATCTAGAGAATATTTGTCACACATGGCACTCCCATGTGGACTTCTAGAGCTACACCCTATAGAAACACTAGAGTCAACTCCCATGTGTGGCGACGTCAGGGTCAATTCCCTTGACATGTCCTCGTGTGCTCTCCATGGGACGTTGGGCTATAGACCAAACCACTTATCCTTCTGGGATAGGGTGTCATCTGATCAATTCACCTCAGTCCGCAGGAGAATTGATCACGGAGAATGTTTCGGAGGATGCAAATTAACCTCCCTTTTAGTGAGGAGACATTCTAACCACCAAGTCTATCAAGGAAGTACTCAAACTTCATCTTGGTAGGGGTTTGGTAAGAACATCAACAACGTTCTAATCTATAGGAAGGTGTGTGCACCAATGCAGCCTTCCTCTCACCATGTCTCGGATGTAATGGGTACTTGATCTCAATGTGTTTTGGTTGTCATGAAATGACTGGATTATCAGAACTTCCTGCATTTCTGGTTATCACAATGAATAGCGATGGAATCTAGCACATGTCAAATAAATTTGCAAGGAGCTTGTGAAACTACACTACTTCCGCGGTGCCACCGCCAATGCAATGCTACTCTACTTCACAGTGCATAGGAGCCCACGAGTTTGTTTCACCGCTACACCCGAGAACCATGGCGGAATCCCAAGTGAAGCAACACCGAGTGCTCTTCATCATGCTCCCTGCCCAATCAAGAAATTGATTATATCCCTGCAATAGCATGTCAATACTAGAAGTATATCTCGGACCATTTCCAATTGTTCCTCACGGGTATTTCAACACATGCTTCACAACAATCCATTGTGTTTGTCTCGGTTGGCTCCTAAACTGGCTAAGTGCGCTCAACGCGTAGCAAATAATTGGTCGGTGTTAACCCGGATACATCAATGATCAATGGGTTGTCTATGCACGGGTCGGATCAATCTCTTCGGAATCGGAAGAAGACACATAGTTTCTTCAGATTCATCACCATTAGTGTAGCCATGGGTTTACAGTTAGCATCCCAAACTTTTTCAATATCTCAATTTTGTACTTCCAGCTTAGGAAGATCTCATCAGTGCTTTGTCACACCTCTAGTCCCAAAGAGTAGTGCATCATGCAAAGGTCCTTCATCACAGGAGCTCAAGGCCAACACATACTTGCATTCAATAATAAGGCTCTACGTAGCGGTGAGGAATAAATCATCCAGCGTGGGGACCAAAATCAAAGACCTCACCGTTAACTTGGAGTCTTGTAGATGCAGGGTTGGGATCAACAACACTTTGGCCAGTAGCCTCATCGTAGTGATCCATCAATCCTGTAGCATACCAAGCTCATGGTTCCTTCTTGAGTCCATACAGGTCCTTATCCAACCTACACACATGAGACTCCTTCATATGTATGACGAAACCATCTGGTTGCTCGATGTATATTTCTTCCTCAATCTCTCCATTGAAAGGTTGTCTTCACATCCATCGATGCTGGTTCCAGCCATGGATGCTCTGAGGGAAATGTCGATGCGGATAGAAGTGTATCAGGCAACATGAGCAAATGTCTCCTCATGATCAATTCCTTCGCTTGAGAAAATCCTCTAGCAACAAATCTAATTTCGATGCTTCCGTCATTTGTATGTTTGATCTTATAGATCCATTTTGGAGTCCTCTGAGTGACTTCCCTTTAGGTCTCGGAACAATATCCACCACATCATTCTTCATGATGGATTGATACTCCTCCATCCTGACATCTCTCCATGCTTGGTTGACTAGATGTCTCCTCGTAACATGAAGGCTCAAAATCAATGATGTAAACCATGGGCTGCGATTATAGCATGAATATCTGAAGGTCCTGCTCTCTCGAGAAGATGCAGTGAGGAGTTGTGTCATACGCCACTGCGAGTCCTTACGAGCCATGGAGTCTCTTAGACCTACTACAATATCTCGGAACATCTTTGGAATGTACAGGATGAATGGGATCAATGGGCTCAATTGTCTCCCTCTGGCGAATTGTTAGAGGGTGAGGGGGAGAGTGAACCATCTCTTCTTGTTTATCACTATCAATATCCATGTGGATCCTCTAGATCTCGTGAGGCTACCTCCTCCTCAAAGGTACATCTCTTCTCACCTCAATTTATCTCTGACCAAGGATTTGAATCACGGGTATGCCTTCGAAGATTCACTGTACCCACAAATGTACCCTTTCTTCGTAAAGGATCTATCTTGGTCCTCTTCTCATTGGGTACATGATATCTTGGACACTAAATATCTGAAGTGTCAACCTCAAGAAGCTTCACTCCGGTGGGAGGCCTCCTCGGGGAGTCATGTTCCTTCTACGGTCTTATGAGGGACATGGTACGAACATGCTAGATCTCATTGATGCTTACGCCCCACAAAAGAAACCTTAGGTAAATGTTGATCATAAATCATTTCCTTGACTTCCTCGATAATAGATCCGTTCTTCCTCTCACCCAGCCCCTTTCTTTTGAGGGTTGTAAGGAAAAGTGTACTCCCTCTTTATCCACGCCTCAATGCAGAAATCATTGAAATATTGGGAGATGTATTCTCCTCCAATTATCACGATCTCAGCTTACTTTAATCTTCTTTCTGGTCAGGTTTTTGACCTGTGTTTTGTACTCCTGAAATCTAGCAGGACTCCATCCTTGGTCTTCAATAAGTAAATCAAAGTCTTAGAGTGGTCATCAATGAGATCACATAGTATAGGTATCCCACTTAGGAAGGAAGCAACTGTCCTGGGTCCACATAAATCTGTATGAACCAAGTCTAAAATCCCCCTTGGATCTGTATTTCTTTCGGAAGGGACCTCTTGGCATTTCTTTTTCCAAAGAGCACAACCTCTACAAAATGCCATCGTGTTCAACATGGATATTTGGAAGGCTTGCATCACCATCTTCCCTAGAGCCGGAAGAGCTCTATAATGTAAATGAGCAAGTCTCCTATGCCATAGTTCACTCAAACTAATGAAGAGTCCTTATTGGGGCATGAGGCGGGTCGAGCAGATCCAATCTGTACAATCGTCCTCTCAAACATAATCCTTGGGATAATCCATACTAGATTCCTTGTTCCATGCAAGAAATTTTCTATCAGAGAAGGAAACCTTGTAGTCTTTGTCCTCTAAGGTTGAAATATAGACAAGGTTCCTTCTCATCCCGGTACAAATAATACATCACTCAAATTGAGTGGGGTGCATAATCCAATTGTAAGGAAGTGGATCCAACTCCTTCATAGTATATTTGGAATCATCACCAAGTACAACATACAAACAAGATTCTTTCTCTACTAGATATATAAGGTGCTCTCTGTATCTAGTCCTTATTAATGCAGGCACCACTGTCAATCAACTAAACATCATTACTAGTAGGAACCATGCTTGAGAGGAATGAAATGAAGAAGAACTCTTCATCTTTCATTACTTTTGATCCTTGACTTTGAGGTGGTTCTTAATCAACATTAGCAGTGGAAGCTTGTTGTTTTCCTTTCTTCCATGTGGGACAATTTTTCACATAGTGGCCATGCTTGTCACATCTGAAGCACTAGACCTTTGACATGTCCTTCTTTTTGTGCTCAAAGTTTGGTGACTTCCTTCCTCTAAGGTTTCGAAACTCTTCTTTTTCCTTTGTTTTTATTGCACGAGTGGCAAGGGATTGATTTTTCATCATGATGGGAACATTACACGCCTCTAGCTGCAAGTCTGGTCTCCTATTGAGTACAGTATGCCCATAAATGATCAAACTTGGGCAATTTGGATGCATGCTTGATGCTTTGAATGAATGGCTCCCAATGACTTAGAAGACCATTGAGGGTAATCGCGGCAAGTTCTCTACTCAGGATATGATATCACCAGCACCGACCTCACAGGGTCTAAAGAATCTTCATGAAGAATTGTGATTGTATGGGACTTAGATCATCTTGAGATTTTAAAGAGTTGGTGTCTCTCCAGAATAAGTGCTTCTCTGTTGGTGTTGTTACTCTCAAACAACTGCTTCAAGGCATGGGTACATACATGAGTGTCTTCAAGTTGGAGATGTGAGGGATTAAATGGTCTCTCCACGAATGGGTAGTGATTTTACGGCTTTGTCATTCTTCCCTCCATTTAGTTTTCGCATCATCCATCCAGTTAAATTTTAACTTCTTCAGCGCACTTCATGGGTTCACTCTCTAATAGAGTATTGATGAGGCAATCTAGATTTCCAAAAGGCCGAAGTTGGTTGTTCCATCAAACCTATTTTCCACCAAATACGGTTCACCATGGTTGTTGGAAGAGTGCAAAATTTTTAACCTAAGTTGCAGTTGCATCAAAACAATGAATTGTAGGAAAGGTACGATGAGTTGTTATAGAAGGTCAATGCATGTGCAATGAGTCTTCTTTCAAGAACTTTGCTTTCACGATACCATGTTGGATTTTAATGTTGTTCAATTACATTGAGTTACTTTATAAATTTACTTGAGCTGAAGCATAAACCATGAACAATATTAAACTCCAACATGGTATCATATTAGTTTTCTTGAAAGAATACTATTGCACAGAGACACAAGTACAATTGAAAATGCTTATATTAAATTGAACAGAGACACAAGTACAATAGAAAATGCTTATATTAAATTGATGTTATTACAATGATGAAAGTTTCATATATATAGAACATATGGTGACCATCCATGAAAGGATGTGTCACTTGGATATTAAGTAACTATTTATTTACTAAGTATATTTATACGTTCTATTATAAATATTATTTCATATATATATATGGAAGACTGTATTCCCGATGTTGTCCAAACATCAACATGGCTTAGGGCAACCCTTCTAGATTCATCCAACTCTACTAATTTGTTAATTTTCCCTTGGATTGCCTCTCCATCAGTGGTGTATTGTTGAGCAAAACGGAGGATAGGGATTTGGAGATTCACAGGAAGTTTGACCTCTAACCCATACACTAGTTCAAAATGGGTTTTTCCTGTTTAGGTCTTTGTTGTTATTCGATCTGCCCACAAGGCATACTTAATTTTACTATCACAGGACCTCTTGTTTTCTCCCACAACATTTTTTATGATGTTCATAAGGTTCTTATTGCTTGACTTTGTCAACCCGTTGCCTTGTGGATAATAATTGGAGGAACGAGATAGAACAATGCCATATTTGAAACAAAATTCTGCTAATGAAAGAGAACTGAAGGCTTTGGCATTGTTAGTGGTAATATTGGATGGGACCCCAAATCTTGTTATGATTCTTTCCTCCAAAAAGTTCATGACTACTTCCTCAGTGGCTTTCTTTGTGGGAATAGATTTAACCCACCTGGTAAAATAATATGTGGATGTCAAAATCCATCGGTAACCGTTACTTGAATTGTCTTTAAATTCCCCAATAAAGTCTAATCCCCATTGTTGAAAAGGACCTTCTACTACCACATGTTTCAAAGGTTGTGCCAGGAATTTTGGTTTACCAGTAAAGTATTGGCAAGGACGACATGATCAGACATATCGGTGAGTATCAGTGAATAATGTTGGCCAATAATATCCAGCTCTTAAGATCTTGTGTGCGGTGGTATGAGCAACGAAATGTCCACCACAATGTCCGGAGTGCAATTCCTTCAATAGTTTATTAGCTTCTTCTTGGTTCACACATGTAAGGAGAACTCCATGAGGGTCTTTCCAACCAAGGCCATTCTCGGTCAAACAATATTTCATAGCTTTAAGTCTCAAGGCCCTTCTTTTGTAGTCTACTAGATGATCCGGGCACAATAAATTATTAAGGTAGTATATTATGTCGGAATACCATTCATCATGTTCTAACTCACTGACTACCACGTTTATCTGTTCGCTTTCTCCCATTTGTATGGCCTCTTGGTTGCTTTTAGTCAACATCTGGGATAAACCTTGTCCCTTTACTATCTTGGTGGGTTTTATCTCTAAGTCATACTCTTGGATCTTGGAAACCCACTTACCCCTAGTACCTATACAATCCTGTTGCGATAAGACATCATTTACTACTGGGTAAGGGACAAAATCCTTGATCTTGTTATAACCCACATAGTTTCTAAAGTGCTTAAGGGATTTCACTAAAGCGTAAGCATGTTTCTCAGTAATTAAATAGTTCAGCTCTGAATCCCTAAGGACTTTACTCATGAAGGCGATGGGGTGTTCATGGTCGTCAACGTCTTTCTGCAACAAGACACCTGCAATGGTGTCTTGGGAGGCAAAAGAGAATGTTATGAAATCACGTGAATAGTCAAGACTAACTAGAACTGGGGCTTGGGAGATGGAATCTTTTATGTCTTCAAAGGATTTAATGGCCTTATCATCCCACCTGAACACTGTATCCTTTTTCAGCAATGCACTCATGGGTTTTATTCTTTCGGCAAAGTTTGGGACAAATCTTCGAATGAAATTTATTTTTCCGAAAAAGGATTGTAGGTATTTTTTGTTAGCTGGGGGACATACATCCTTGATAGATTAGATCCTTTCCGAGTCTATAGAAATTCCCCCTTCCGAGGCTATGTGTCCCAATAGTTTCCCCTTATCTATCCTGAAGACAAACTTCTTAGGGTTCAAGAACATACCATACTTTCTACATCTCTCAAAAACAATTCTAAGGTGTGAGATGTGGTCTTTCCTCTCCTTTGATACGACCATGAGATCATCTTGGTAAATTTCTATGATTTTTAGAATGAGATCCCTAAAGGAAAAGTCCATCGCTCTCTAAAAAGTGGCACCTACATTCATAAGGCCGGAAGACATTCTTAAGTACATAAATGTTCCCCATGGTGTGGTAATTGTTGTTTTAAGTTGGTCTTCTCTTTTGAGTAACACTTGGTTGTATCTAGAAAATCCATCCATCATGGACATCATCCCTGCCCCAGTAACCCTTTGTAACAAATGTTCCATATTTGGGAGGGGGCAGTTGTCTTTCAAGGATAGTTGGTTAAGGTTTCAAAAATATACACACAAGCAAATATCACCACTTTTCTTTCGGACAACTACCAAATTTGACATCCATGATGAATATCTAATGGGAGCTATGATACCACCATCGACCATCTTTTGGAGCTCCTTTTGTATCTAGTTTTGCAACTTTGGGTTAATATTCCTTAACTTTTGTTAGAAAGGTTTGGCTCCTTCTGTCAAAGGTATAGCATGTTGGATGACATCACCCCTATAAGCCTTTAGTTCATCATAATTTCAAGCAAAGGTATCTTTGAATTCTTTATGAGGTCTAGTATCTCAATCCTTTCCTTTTCAGTAGTCTCTTTCCCTATTTTGACCATTCTTGGATCCATCTTAGTGTTGATGTTGAATTCTAAGGCTTCATTTGTTTGTTTGTTGGGGTTTTTTCCTTTGTAAACATCGTTTCCGTCAAAAAGGTGTTCTAAAGGGACACATCCTTTTGGCAAAGTGTTATTTTGCAGGTTAACAACATCTAGGTCCATGGAATCAGCTAGGAAGTTTATTTGTGAATTGGTGAATTCTCTACTATTTTCCATGAATCTAATGATTTGGTCATCATCTTCAAAGACTTGCCAATGTTCCAAGTTATCACGGATCGAAGGTATAAACAAGACTTCCATCTTGCACAGGTTTTGGAGTGGACCATCACAAGGTTGTAAGGTGGATGCATAGACAACCAAGGCATTTGCTATGTAGTTTTCCTCTCGGGGGACTGCCTTGATTGACACCATCTTAAAAGAATTTCCAATGGATCTTGAGAAGTCATGGTATCTTTTTAATCTCTCATTCTTGGCAACAAAGTTTAGCAACACTTGTGATACTATTAAGTCTGATTCTCCTATAATTCTTAAGTTTGTGACACCTTTGTCGATTGCTAAGTTGAGACCTATAATCAAAGCTTTGTGCTCGGCAACATTGTTTGTACAGTGATATTCGAGTCTATAGGAGTAATAGAAGGTATCCTTGGATGGGGTTGTCAAGACAATACCTGCTCTTGAGCCTGAACTCGAATGAGCTCCATCAAATTCCAAAGTCTATATTCCTTCAGGTGTTTTGGTAGACTCATCCTCTGAATTTGCCCCTTGGATGAACCAACTTTTAGTTCCATTGTTTACACAAAGGAGTTGATTATCAGGTTCGTCAGGGGTCTCAATAAGGCATCCTGTGATGGGCTCTTTGTGAAAGGTAAAGAATCTCCCTTCAAGGTGAGGTATGATGGCTTCAGACCCTTGGTTTTGGAAGCTTCCGGTTAATTTTTCTATCAGGTCCATACGGAGTAGAATTCCCCAATTGCTTAAAGCATCTATTACCAACACATCAATAGTGAAAGGGGCATCAGGGCAAGCATGGAAAGCAACATCAAGGCCCTTAATGATGCCTCGTGTAAAACCCCCTTGTGTATTTGGTTGTGATATACTCAAGCCTAACTGGTGCATAACTTCTTCGGTCATAATGTTTTCAGGGGTATCTGGATCAAAAACACAATTATGGAGAAGGAAACCATTAACTTGGAGAGTAACGTAAAAGGGCGCAATTTCTCCATATTTTGTTCCCATGCTCCCAACCTGGTAGACAACGGGGAATTCTTCTTCAAGATTGTCCTCTTCATGGATTTGTGGCAGGGGGTATTCAGAATCTTCAACCTCAGGGTTTCCAAAGGTATCTTGAGTGGGCTCTAAAGCCTCAGGAGGTTCATTTTGTTGAGAGAAAAATGAAGCATCTCTCATGTTTGAGAAACCTATGTTCCATTTTCTAGGGAAAGCACTATATTCCACCTCTAGGATCTCTGGGAGGTCATGCTTTGGCTTCACCATGTTTTCCCCATTTGGCTCCCAGATGTGATTGTCATTTAAAAGGTTAACTTGATGGATGGAATTGTTGAACCTAAGGTTTTCCTCAATTTGGCAAGTAGCCTCGTGTGCTTCCTCTAGGCTCACAGGTAATCGATCCTTGAGGGTGAACTTCAAAGTTCCTTCTACGGATTTCAAGTAATGTTGGAGAATAGCGCTCTTTGGGTGAAAGTCGGGTTCAAGTTTGCTAATGAGAATGTTGAACCTATCATTGAATTCCCTAATGTTTTCGTTGGTTCCTCTACAAATTTCGAGGTATTGAGAGTAAAAGGAGGCCATACTTTCTTTTTTTCACCATCTGTCCTTGAAAGCCCGTTCAAGATCTCCATGGGTTTTGATGCTTCCATTCGGGAGACCATTAATCCAGCCCCTAGCACTCCCGGTGAGTGAGCTTGCAAAAATCCTCATGAAGGTGTCAGGGTGTTCTTCTCCTGATTGGTGAAATTAATATCCCTCATAAAACTTATTCCAATGTGAGTTGCCATAAGATCCTACTTCTCCCGAGAATTTAGGTATCCAGGAATCAGCCCTTTTGGGAAGATCATGTAATCCTCCTTGGGTGTTAGTTAAGTCTAAAGGGCCAAAAAGTTCTTTGTGAGACCATTTAGGAGGATCTATGGGGGTAATGGGAACTATAGGAGAAGAAAGTGTGTAGTGACGTTTGCTACGGGTCGTCATTTGTGGAGTCGCCAGATATTTTTGAAACTACCAAAGGGATGAGGGGATCACCCTCAGTGGAGTCGCCAAGTAAGCTCGTAAAGTGAAGGCTTTTGAGGAAAGGCTTACTGAAAAGTGTTGTCTTGAGGAGAAATGACTCACTATTCCCTAACAGCGGCACCAAAATGTTATCGTGCAATTTGTACTTGTCCCAAAGAGAAAGGCTAAAGGAGGGAAAATTGGTGTAACAGGAGGTTGTCCTATCACTATCACCTTAATAAGACACCTCTTTCTATTTATGGGTGAAAGCCCAGGGGAGACGTCCCCGGTGACCTGGGGGTTTGAGAAGGCAAGGTTAAAGTATCAAGAAAAGTTATTCCCTCTCTCAAGTCACACCGATCAAAAAGTCCCAAAGTTTTAACAAATGAGGCAATGATATGCTTAAGTGTACCTGCCTAGAACAAAGCAACAAGAAAACACTATTTTTTTGCATGTACAGTTGATGCTAGTGCTTCATAAAACCTTGGACTTGTCAATGAAAGCAATAAGTTGATAAAAAATGAAGCAAACAAAAATCTATAACAGCAATGTATATATGATAATAGGTTCACAATCAATGCCTTAAATTGGCTTCAAAATGACCAAAAATGATAATCTAACAATATCACTATGCTAGCATTTGTCAGAAGCTATTGAGGCAATGTCAAAATCAACTTTTCCAATTGCTTTTAAGAGCTTTTACTACTGTAATATATGGTTGTAGCTTACTTTTGTAACAGCAACAATACGGTTAGTAGGTTAGTCTAATCTAGGGTTAGGAAATGCTAGCAAATAGCTTGATGTATGAGTTTTAAGGGTTGTTTTCATTAATCAATCAAGTATGAGGTCTAGATCAGTGTCTTTAGGGCTAATGGAGTCACTTTTTGCAGCAACAATCTTAAAGGAATCAAATGATAATGTGTGAGATAAGGACAAGAGGGATGATGGTTGAGGTGTTGGTAACCCAAGGCCTCAATCAACAAGCCCTAGAAGGAAAACGACCACTAGGAAATAAGTAACCCTAGGCCATAGCGGTTTTCCTCCTTTAGCCCAAGCTTTGAAGTAAATAAAGGCTAGATGAAGCTGTTGAAATAATGTAACTGCGAAGAGCATTCTTATTATTATTTTGTTATTGGATTAAATCTCCATTGTGGATTAATCATGTCATTATTATTATTATTGTTATTGGATTAATCCCCATTGAGGATTAATCATGTCGGTAATTGTATAAGGACCAAATCCCCTTTTG
>SNQJ01S0191028.1:0-10033 GCA_010110895.2 Picea sitchensis | reverse complement strand
GGGCCTTAGCCCTTACAAGCAACCTACAAAGCCACATGTAGGCTCACACATGTGGAGTGCTACACTCCAAGGGTAAACATGTCAAGCTCCAAGGGGATGTCATCCACAAGAAAGGATCCAAAGCAAGGGCACTCCACATGATGTGTCCAAAACTCCTTCGATCCTCCAAGGACTCGAACGCTCCTCCTAAGAGATGTACTCCACTAGGCACACTCCCCATGCATGAATATTGATGCAAACAAGGCATCCTCGGGTCAAATCCATGCCTACATGCAAGCATCCAAGCTATTCCATGTTATCTAGGGCTTAACACCCTCCAAAATGTCAAATGCTCCTCCAAAACAAGGCGTTCTCCAAGCAAGCAACCTCCTCCATATGACCAACATGTAGAATGACACCACGTCGTTTGAATATCTCCAACACCCTAAGGAAGAATGCCATGCATGCACCCAATTAAGGTCAAGCAACCACTAATTAAGACACATCCAATGTGCAAATCCATCACCGACCATCTAGGGGCTAATCATACACCATGTTCCCCAAATCTCATGAAGCACCCACAAGCATGGTGTAAACACTTTCAAAGTAATCATGAAAGCTAACATTATGCGTCATTTCCAATCGTGTTGAGTGTGTCAAAAGGATGTTGGTAGGGGTAGTTGGATTGAACTTGATCTTGTACTCAAACCTAGTCCAAATAAGGATTCCACTGCGCTCTAGTATTATGTGGATTTTAAAAATATTGCAAGCCACATATGAAGCTTATGGGACGGTGTTTGAGCTCTGTTATCCCCATTTTGTGGGATAACTAAGGAGATGATGTATCGAGGCCCTTAGGTTGGAGATATGGATTGTCAAGACACCACATGACTAACAGTCTCCACTTGCACATATGGAATCCCACTCTATCACCACAATTTGGATCCATCGTCAGCACATCCACCACACTAGCTAGCTTCTAGAAGACACATGGATCTTGTTCCATGCGGTAAAAATAAGGTATTGTGGAAGGTAATCACCCTAATATTTGAGGCATTTAAACATGCTGTATTTAAGCTGCTTTTGATTATAGAACGCCTGCTTGGACATTATGCTCTTGACCTTGTTTCACCTTGGTGAGTGTCATAGATTTCCTAGTAAGTGGACAACCTTTGGGGAAGGTTTGCAACTGGGGGTCCCTTGAGGGGTTATCATACCATTCCCGACCATGCTTACCACATTTCTCTCATTATACTCCCGTCACATTTTCCTTCTTCTAAGCCCTTTGACCTTAGTGACCCAAGAAGGGCATGTACCTCATTTCATGGGAAGAAGGGGCTGAAGGCCCAGGGGAATGGTTGCTAGCAAAAGATAAGAGACTAAAATAAACCTTTTAGACGCTCACCCAGTCAGGTCCTAAGAACGATGAACTGCTTCTCTTGAAAGAATTGAAGACCCGCACAATATCAAACACATAATAACTAGCACAGCCACATCATTGTATGATGTGGTTGATGAACCGTGAAAGGAAATTTAGATATGATAAGGCTTCTAGAATTTGAATAAATTTTTGGAGAGTGATACAAACCCTGACCCTAATATAACCCTAATTTTAATAATGTATTAATTATTTTCAAAATTATTTTTGTTTCTATTAACATCATCAGATTTTCATAAGCTTCAATTTTGTTAACACCATTTAGACACAGCTAGAGTGGTAGAAATAAAATGATTGGCCAGAAAGTAAAATAATTAACAGAGTTAAACATTATTTTTAACTCTCCATACACACATGCAACATATAGGTAAAAAATTCTCCACTCACGCAACATTATTAAAAAAAGTCTCTCACTTAGCATCAATGAAGTTTAAAAAAGTTTGGCTAGCAACATGATTTCTAAGTCTCCACTCACGCAACATTAATTTAAAAAAAAAACATACAACTGGTAAAAAGTAGATCTGACATTGGTGCCACCACTAACAACACACACACCTCAACTTATATCACCGTTATTAAAAAACAATACTCCTATTATTCTTTATGTATTTCATAATAACTGTTGAAATACAAAATGTGTGAGGAACATAAATCAGGAGTGGTTACTAAGGTTATTGTCTGGTTATTACTCAAATACAACGTGCTTGACATCGCTCCAAGCTATTATTTTGCTCTCTGTGCCGATTATAATTATTTTATTTAATGTATATAATTTTTAATTATTATCTTACAATATGGTAGCCATCGTTCCAGGCCACCAACCCAAAGATTGTGTCTGAATTGGGTAGTCTCAGCGTCAGAATTGCATTGGAAAATCCAAGATATATTTATGCATAAAACCCATCTTTTGTGAGTTGCTTAGCGATGAACACCTTGAGATGTGAAGCCGCACTATTGGATGTATAAATGGATGATACAAACAGGAAAAAAACATGATTGCAAAATTCACATGGAACTTCGAAATAATGACACTCTCAATTAATTACCCCTCCTTGCGCTTTTCCAGAAAACTTTGTAGAGATCGTTTCCTAGAAATAGGATATTTGCACACTTACAATTCAAGCACCCATAAATAATTTGTTTTTCATAACTTCACTAATTTTAATCTCCATAACTTCACCATTTAAAGTAAATTTTACCTAAGCATACCATATGATGAAGTGTTGATGTGCTTAGCGATCTCAAAGGCTTACTCTAAGTTGTTGTTATGAGGTTAGTTGGATGAGAACCCATTATATTCAACCAATGCCATTATAGCTTGAGCCTGGTCCGGCTATTGAAACTATAACAATGCAATAACTCCGCTAAAATGAAAGAGACTATAGTCAATTTAAACACTATTTAGATAAAATAAAGCTTTCCTTTTGCACAGAGACATTATAGACCTTCATATTCCCTAAAATTTTTAACTAAGGAGGCTAGAAATAAGGTTTTTCCACAGGCCTACTTGAATCAATATCAATGCTCATTTGTCCAGGAAAATATATCACGAAGTCCTTCTGATTATATAATTCCTTGGATTAAGCAGAAGGCTCCTTGTAATGGCCCCTACCATGAGTGGACTAATCCCTTATTTCATCTCTCAATCCTTGTATTGAAAGCATCTGATGCATAAATAAATGAATTCAATAATCATGCCTCAGATTACCATGCTTGCGTTAATTGAAATGACCGCTGTGAAAAGTGGCATTTTGCATTATCACACTTGCTTCACATCCCAAAAAACATATCGGCCAACATCCATACCATGTCGACACTCTTCACATACTAGGAAATCATACCCGACTAAACGTGGCATCCATACCATGTTGATCATGGCACTATTTGCATCCGAGGAAAACGTTGTCATGTCCCACTTGCCCCACCAGTAAAATACCATGTAAAAAATCTTAATGGGCCTCTGCACAGTTAAAAATCTTCAGAGATTTTTAACATAATTTGCAATTATTATGTTAATTTCTCTAATTACCTATTTCTAGTGATGAACGCATATCTTTTATCATGCAAGGAAGTTAATGGATGGAATCACAACCCTTTATTTATTGTGACGACGAAGCATATTCATACCATATCAAATTGTGTCCATTAAAAACCCAACTGTAATTTAAAGGACATTAAATCTGTCCATTTCCAATAGGTGTACGCCTTTCAGCGTAAATATCTCGTTTGAATATAAGACTAACACAAGTGTGTTACAACGCTTTACTTGGTTACCCCTATGGCACTTTGTGGACCTCTTTATTGAAGTGACATTGTGTTACTACCCCCCAAGCTAATCGATTCACTATTGGGAGTGCACACGTGTTTGGATCATTGATTAATTAATAAATGGAAATAAATGAGCTTGGAAAAAGGTTGCATTGAGGAAGAAGTTGCAACACACCCCCTACAAAGGCACCCATAAATGAGATAATACAATCCCTTGTATGTCATGAAACTCATTGAACTATGAATTCTAACCCCCTATCCACCTCATCATCCATTACATGGCCTTGAAGGGGCACCCTTGGGAGCATCCCCTACTTGAGGGTTTTGGTTTACCCAATAAGACTTTTATGACACCCCTCCCATACCTAAACTTGGTCAATTGTATAAGGTCTTAGAGCATTTGTTTAATTTGATGAGGTAGTTTTGATGCCCATGTTTAGGTGCCTTGCTTATTAGATGTGGTTTACACTTGTCATGATATCTTTAACTTGAGATCTTTGGAGGGTGTACCCTTTTGTTTTGCAGGACCCTGCTTGGTGGCTAGTTTTGGGAGAACAATCCTAGCTTGGGCTTCCATGGGGCAAGAAGCCCATAGGTTGGATGCCTAGGGCCTGCATACTAGATCATAGAGACATGCCTTTGGAGGCTTACACAACATCATGGAGGATCTAACCTATCCCCTACCACCTAAACGTTTTTCTTGAAAGAGGCAAAACGTCACATTTTTTAGGTTTGACGTCATAGAGAGGCTAGGGTTTGGTGGTGATGGAGTTTCTCATTGAAACTTGGCATGATTTGATAAGAGAAGGCATGGAGGGGGAATAGTGCACGAGGAGAAGGCCTTTGGAGGCCAAACGTTCCATCCCCAACCTCAATTATTTGTCAAATATGCCAAAATGTTGCCCTAAAAGGGAGACGTCATCTTGTTTTTAGGGTTTTTAATGTGCAAAAGTGAAATTTAAATGAATTATTTAATATTATTTGTGTAAAGGGTCAATATTAGGGATGTTGACCTCTATCTTGTGTTTTACCCTAAAATTAAGTGGACAAACTATGTGTTAGACATTTTGTACAAATATAGATCATGTGAATCTCTTTTCATGACATAACTCTCCCATTGTGAGAAGTACTTGGCTGAAATTTTCGTTATGCTTGAGGATTTATGGTGTTTATCTCTTGTGCAAATGTATTTTTGGTGTTATCTCTTGGTGATTGGATGAGCTAAAGTGGTGTGCACCTCTTGGAGGCTTGCTCTCTTGCTATTGGATGGTAAATTGCTTGGTGAACTAGGATTTGACTTCTCTCTTTCTTGGAATTGGTAAGAAAAAATATGCATTGTTAATTATTTCTTTCTCTTTCTTGCTTATTGTTGGTTTAAACCCTAGGAGGAGTATGTTGGATACACCCTCCACTAAACTTCATTTAATTTTCTAAGTTTACAAGTCATTTTACAAGGGTTGCTAGGAGATATACGAGTGTGTATACCCTCCTAGACTTTACCCTAGTTGGATTAGCATACCCTAGGGAGTAAGAGTATTTACACCCCTTGGGATCTTGTTGATCCAACTTATGTTTAAAGACTCCATTCACCCAAATATTAAAGGCACTAATCTGATTTTTCCATTGGAGATATAAAATATTTTCCTTGGTAAACATGAAAAATCAGTCATTTGAGATTGTCAAATCTGGAATCAATTCTATGCTTTATGTGCTTTGTTGAGCCACTAGGGCATCTCAATTGCCTAACTATTTCTTATTGTTGTTATAACTTTTTATCTACAACCATTAGGGCTGCAGAAACCCCAACTCTCTTTCATTTATAACTCACTACTTAACCGTCGAAAGTTGCTAAGAGTTTGCCACATTGATCTACTAAGGCTAGCGAAATTTTTGAGTGGATTATTCACAAGTTTTGATGGTTGATTTTTTTGTTGTAATAACTTGACTGTTACAACCATAAGGTTGATAATTACTTCTACAACACTTGTTTACAACAACCTTACATTGTTGAGAAAGTTTTATGCTATCTTCTTGAGCTAAACTAGTCATTTGCTAGCTTGTTCCTTGTACTTTTCACTAAGCTTTAAACAACTTTATTTTGCAACTCTTACTATATTTTTGTTGTTGATATATACTCTTGTTTACTGCTGCAATTAGGGACAACAATCTTAACTTGATTTTCCACCTAACATTATACCGTATACGCATATACTTGGCTTCTTCTTGTGTCTCGGGCAGGTACATCACTCTTTACAGGTACTTTTGTCTCTTGGAAACTTTTGCTATCACCAAGACTCTTTCTCAAGCCCTTTTTGTGCTTAGTATGTTGACCTATAGGGGATACACTTCCATCATTCCACTTTCCGTCTCATTTACCACTAGGGTCACCGAGATTCCCCCCTTGAAGTGATTCTCTCATTTATAAATTGACAGGAATACCTGCCTAAGGTGATAGTGGGTAGGTGTTCTCTAAGTTGTCACCATTTGGTGGTTGGGTCGAGCTTTGCCCAACCTACAACGTGTGCGATAACAAGCTCTAATACCAATCATTTGACTCTAGTGTAAGATAAAATGAGTTGGATGCAAGTTATCCCTAAAACTATGGGGAGATTCACCAATGAATGTGACTTGAGTCATGCTAAGACAAAGGACCAAGTTGGCCATGATAGAATCAATGCAAGTAAGACACTATTGTGAATGAATTTAGCAATGGATTAATGGAAGCAATTTTTATCTAAATGTGGTGTGAAAGCTTATATCAATCAAGGAAGCTTAACAATAATAGTAGAATAAAACAATAGATCAAGCAATGTGCTATTGTGACTCTAGCATAGCCAATTAAACAATAACCATTAACACTTATTTGTGGATGTGTGCTTAGCAATTACCCAAATATCCAAGAAAATATTACTCTAGTGTGCAACCTGTTATCGCGCAATTTGTACTTGTCCCAAAGGGAAAGGCTAAAGGAGGGAAAACTGGCATAACGGGTGGTTGTCCTATCACTGTCACTTTAATAAGACACCTCTTTCTATTTAGGGGTGAAAGCCCAGGGGAGACGTCCCCAGTGACCTGGGGGTTTGAGAAGGCAAGGTTAAAGTATCAAGAAAAGTTATTCCCTCCCTCAAGTCACACCGATTAGAAAGTCCCAAAGTTTTAACAAATGAAGCAACGATATGCTTAAGTGTACCTGCCCGGAACAAAGCAACAAGAAAACACTATTTTTTGCAAGTACAATTGATGTTAGTGCTTCATAAAACCTTGGACTTGTGAATGAAAGCAATAAGTTAATAAAATATGAAGCAAACATAAATCTATAACAACAATTTATATATGATAATAGCTTCATAATCAATGCCTTAAATTGGCTTCAAAATAACCAAAAATGATAATCTAACAATAGAACTATGCTAGCATTTGTCAGAAGCTAATGAGGCAATGTCAAAATCAACTTTTCCAATTGCTTTTAAGAGCTTTCACTGTTGTAATAGATAGTCGTAGCTTACTTTTGTAACAACAACAAGAAGGTTAGTAGGTTAGTCTAATCTAGGGTTAGGAAATGTTAGCAAATAGCTTGATGTATAAGTTTTAAGGGTTGTTTTCATTAATCAATCAAGTATTAGGTCTAGATCAGTGTCTTTAGGGCTAATGGAGTCACTTTTTGCAGCAACAATCTTGAAGGAATCAAATGATAATGTGTGAGTTAAGGACAAGAGGGATGATGGTTGAGGTGTTGGTAACCTAAGGCCTCAATCAACAAGCCCCAGAAGGAAAACGACCACTAGGAAGTAGGTAACCCTAGGCCCTAGCGATTTTCCTCCTTCTTTAGCTCAAGCTTTGAAGTAAATAAAGGCTAGATGAACCAAAGGATGCAAGAGTGATACAATGGTAGGGCTCTATCTCATGCTTCAAGGGATACGTTTTCTAGCAAAATCTAGTAGGGGAAAAGCTATTAAGACAAGGACAATAACATGTGTTTGATCTCCTAGGGTTTTAAGCTATCAATTTCATAATCTTAGCAAAATGCAAAGTCAAGTACTATCACCATTCAAAGGGAAGAAGAATTTCATAAATTCACTTACATTCGCCAAGAATAATCTAGCCAATAGCCTAGTTGAAGACTTTCCACCAAGAAAATGCCAAAAAATACCAAAACTAGCCTCCTCCAAGAGTTGCGCACAACTTAATTTCAACCAATAAACCCTAAGGGAGCCGAATTTCAGACCTCACAAGTGTGAGTGAAAAAATGATGAAAAAATACGAATAATCCCTTATTTATACAATCCAAATGACCTTTAATTACAAAATTAGGTCAAAAAGGTCGACATGGCCATTTTACATGAAAAATCCAATTTTACACAAAATTATCCAATAAAACCCTAATTTTATCTTTTTAGGGTGACTTCATGCCCCTCCTAGGGTGGCGTTAGCCTCTCCAAGTGAAACGTTGGGGCTCAAAACCCCTCAGGAACTTCCACACGTGCCAACCCAAACCATCCTCAAGTTGGACACCTCAACTAGGTGACATCAAGGCTCTGAATGATGATGTCAAGGGCCTTGAGGGGCCAACATTATGGTGGGAGGGCAAGACCCCCTAGGTCCAGGCCTGTCAAGCTGTCTCTGGTGGAACGTACTCCTCTCTCTCCGGTGCAAGCCTCTGGTATATGTTTTCCCCTGGCTAGGGTCTCAACATCCATCTGGTGGGCTTTTAGCCCTATGGAGGTCCGAGCTAATCATCTCCCCATATGTACCTATCCGTCGGGTGTGGCCCTGCAACAACAAAAAGTATTCCCTCCAGGGGCTCATAAGTCACTGGGATCATAGCAATGTCAATCGCATCTAATAATCAAGTTACCCAACATGTGCATAAAACCACCTTTTTCCCAGACAAGTGCTCAAAGACGTTATGCTATTCTACAAGCCAGGTTTGGAGAGGGTCTCACGACGTCCTATTGGGCCAATTCTCCTTAAGTGTGGGATGTCTCTGGGTGAAAACCAATCTAGGTCATGTAAGTGCATGAAATGGTATGGGGATGTTTGGGCAAGGGGTGCAGTGATGACAAGGAAATGTAGGGCTTGCTTGTGGGTGCCTCTGAAGAGGGTGAGTTGCACCTTGTTCTAGAGGCAAATGTTTCCTAGCCCATTCAATGTTGTTTTTTCACTTTGTCTTATTGCTTTTTCTTTCAAGAGAATAGCTGGGGGACACTGCCCTGGCGTGGTGACAGTGTTACCCACAAGCATTTCACGGAGATGAGAAGGTTGGCTCGTGATGAGCCCCCTTTTCTTGGTTATGCTACCAAGAGCCACTACCTTGGCGTGGTGACCAATTGAATGGTAGTGTCATACCGCTACATTCCCATGGACCTAATAGGTTGGATCGTGATGAGACCCCCTATCCTCCAACTAGGTCTTGATTTTATTTATTTTATGGGTCCCTCCTTTTTCTTATTGAGAAGCCTTTTATTGCTTTCTCGGGGATCCCTGGGCGAAGGATCTGAAGGTTTTCTTCTTTTGGTTTTTATATTTTGCCAGCTACTTTTAACATCTAGGCCTTTAGCCCCTTCTTCCCACAAGGTAAGGTAAAACCCTTAATTAGCTTGGCAAACCCAATGCCCGAACCAATGCAGGGGATAGATGAGCGGAAATATGATGAAAAGTGGTAAGTATGGTGGGAATGGACGATGGTTTTTCATGAACCCACCCAATGGAAACTCACTTCTAAGGGAACCAACTTTCTAGGGCAGCATGTGATCCCCCCTAGATATGGACAAGTCAAAAGGCATAAAATCCAAACACACGTTATAAAACAAAAGAGAATTAAATGCACATATTCAAATGTTTTGAGAATTAGAGTGACACATACCATGATACCCTGACTCATTACCTCTTGGAGAAAGACCCACTGTTGCTTCAGTACCAGGACGATGGGATGGATGTTGTTGCTGCTGACAGGATGGAGGCGCTGAAGAAGAAGGATGGGCCCTCGAGGGCCAGACTCAAGTCAATATGGCTCTCGATGCTCCATGTCTAGGACCTGTAGGCCTCGAGACATAATCTCCTTAGTTATCCTTAGGCTAGGGAATAACATCTGGCTCCAACTCAGGGACATGTGCTCACCGTAGAGCGCATGAGAACCTCAACATCTCTGGTATGACCTGTGACATGCTACATCTCAACAAAATTTATTAGTAATCATTTGGGGTGTTGATATCACCCTTGACTCATATATGATATAATGAAATGAAAGTAAGCAAGCATATATACAAATGGAAATACAACTACTCTAATATGAAATGTAGACGGTATATACAATGAATGCAAAATGCCTACCTACTTACATGCACTTAC
>SNQJ01S0191026.1:0-12652 GCA_010110895.2 Picea sitchensis | reverse complement strand
ATATATATATATATATATATATATATATATTCATTCTTGAAAGGAGGAGAAAAATCTCAACCAATGTTCCACAAAACCAACATAAAATTTAAACAAATTGTATAAGATGAAATTACACAAACCAATCGATCACCTACAGAAATTGGTAGGTAGTATAACCTAGTAAGTATAAGAATTTGAAAAAAACCCATGTAAAAGCTTATGAAATTATGTTTCATACTACATTAAAGTGAATCCACCCTCAAGGTGAGCACTCAATCCAAAGATTGGGGTTAGAACAAAGAAAGACCTCTATGATATATAAAAATGAATACATGCCCATGTATCATTAATGAGAGTAAGTTTATATAGTTAATATGCTATTCCACTCTGCATCAATTGTCATTACATCATTTCTCATTGAATACAAAACTCACAATTACATTCCCACTAATATAACATCTTAGATTTTAGGAGAGGACAGGACAATGGGGGAGAATGTTCACTTAAATCAAAAGAAAATAGTATACTATAACTTAGTGATTAAATATTTAATTATAATATATATTAAAATAAAAAAGGAGATAATGTTAAATATGATGTCCATATTTTGTATTTCTATATACTGAAGGATGTTATAAAGGATGTTTTATGTAAAAACTATCATATTTTTACAATAAAATAATATTTTTTATTATTTTTACACCACTATATTGCTCTATTCCATATTAATTACATGTAAAAAAAAAAAAAAATTCTATTGTCAAATTCTATAAATTATAACTATTTTTGTACGTGTGCATAAGAGAAATCATAAAAATTCAAATAACGCTTAAATTGTAATGCAAAGCATAAACACAACCATTATAAATGATCAATGATCACAAGAAGATGAAAATTCTCATACATTACGACATTGGTAGTGGAAAAGAACTTTCTTCATGGTGACCAACTATATATACAACAAAGAAAGATGATCATCTTGATTGTGTTGACATTCTTGATTAGATATAATATGTAAATGTTTCTAAAACCTACTTATTTGGATTGGGCATTACTTGGTGCATATAAAAACCATGGATCCTTTTATGATAGTAATAAATACAAATACTAAAAAAATGCGTATGCATGCCCCCTTTTTTACCTCGGTCATTGCAACTATCAACTTGTCAAACATTTCTCATAAATCCTTCATTTCAAATACTTAAATATACTAATAATCTCAAAACAAAATTAACCAAGTAGATTCAAAATCTTAGTGATGCAATTTTCATTCTATAAAATTTTATCTTATCGTACAAATAAATAAGGTCTAGTTTTTTTCAAACAAATTGTTTTGTTATTAATTTTTTTTTGGTTGATAAAGCATTCATTTTAATTAAACAAGACAATATTAACCAAGTAGATTCAAAATCTTAGTGATGCAATTTTCATTCTATAAAATGTTATCTTATCGTACAAATAAATAAGGTCTATTTTTTTCAAACAAATTGTTTTGTTATTAAATTTTTTTTGGTTGATAAAACATTCATTYTAATTAAACAAGACAGTAGATATATATTTAACAACATGGTAAATAAACACCAACTTGGTAGTAAGTAACATAAGGATTTTATCTAGTTAGTCATTGTAATTTTTGTTCTTAATTTTTTTTTTTTTTTCATAGGTTTGTTGTTACACCTCTTGTCTAAACCTATGATTATATGTAATTAATTGTAATTAATGTTTTTCATGCTATAACATACCAACAATGTAAATGTATTAATGATCAATAAAAAATGCCAACAAATGACTAAAATGCCAACAACTAACTATGAGGGTGAAGCCTTGAGTATTGGCCATGATATCACTAGAGGAAAGAGTGAGGGAACATAGAGAGGGGTTCATCATGCTAAGATGAGCCAATAATCCGTGCTGAAATATTTGATTTGGAATAATAATACTTAACTTGATCCCAAGGAAAACCAGTTAATGAAAAAAGGACTATTGGTTGAACAACCAACCACCCCAATGAATGGAAGCATGGAGGGCATGGCTAAGACAAAAGGAAGATATCAGCCAAAGGTACCCATCATACCGTTCCACAACCCTCGAGGTTGACTCGATTTTCCTTCTGATAGAAGGAAGGGGACATGTTGAAAATTTTGGAGTTTTTTGTGCAAAAGACACAAGAGGAAATAGAAATGGAATGCATGAGTGCGTGTAGGAGGACAATGCCCAGAAGAATGGCCTCAGGAGGATGGAGGTAAACATGTGCAACTTAGATATGCATAGAAGAAGAACTCGAGGAGAGTTCAAGCATCGAAGGAAGAAATATACTGCGAGAGAATGCACAAGGGAGTGCAGAAAATTCCTTGGTGGTATCATGGCTTGGCATAGGAGTGGCCTACAACTGAAGTGATTGAGCGTGCAGTGCCTAAGGTTGGGTGGAAAGGCGAACACCCACAGTCAGTTGGTTGGTATATCTTGTAAGAAAATAAGTATTTCTTACATCCTGTGCAATATAATAGAATTGTAGATGCATGTATGTGTGTTATAGATGTATAGGCTAGATTAATGATGTTAATAGTTTTTTTCATTGACAAACCCTTGTTTTTAAGGGATTATGAAGCTACAAGAATGGTACAAACCTTGCACATATGAACATGGATATTTCTATATGTTTGTGCCTCCTGTGTGTGCAATAGAATAATTGCATATAGTGTGATGCATGTGAAAGGAAAATAAGATTATAAATTAAGAATGCACAATAACTCTAGGAGGAACGAACAATGTGTCATGAGATAGGCATGGGAATGTCTCAGTGCTTGAGAGAGGTCTCTATGTGGTTCAAAGAGTCTTAATTTTCATGTGGAATCCCATGTCCTGGTATAGGCAGTTCACAAGATGCGAATCTCCACCTAAAGTGGTGAAGTAGGAATTCCTTAACGGTTTTTAAGTAAGGCGAGAGCTCCTAAGAGTCTGGTAAAGCCATAGAATTTGCTTAGAAGACTTCCTTGAATGACTAATTCCAGTTCCATTATGTTAATAGGTATAAAACTCATGATTGAGCCTGAATGAATCACAATCATTGATTCAACACCATGAATAGATCCTGACCCTCCACCAGAGTAGGCTATGACTCCTGTAAAAGACGAACTCTGACTCAAAAAGGACCGCGGATCTATCATAGGATTGAGCGACGAGATGATCTCGGTCGTTTGTCGGTCTTGGTCTCCAAAGTATTTAAGCATAGGGTCTTGATGGAACTCTGACGAAGAGACATCAAGAGACAATCTAGACCTTTGGCCAGAGTAAGGGTAGATTTGTGTTGGGCAATCAATTTGGGTGAAGGAACAATAGTTGCCTTGGTGAGTGATAAACCTTTGATTTTCCTTGGAGGATCGTGACCATCGATTTGATGCAATGGACATATTTGGACCCTTGGTCAGTGTAAGGGAAGGATTATATCTCGACCATCAATCTGGCGAGATAACAGATCCTAGCCATCCATCAGAGGTTATTGTTCGGACTAAGTTGTAGTCCCATAGGAGGTGCACTCTAAAGGAGGGACTCTGAGGGAAGATCTGGACTGTTGATCGGCATTAGAGAGAGATTGATCATTCTCTTCAATCTGTTGCAAAGGCCTAACAGGTTCCTTGGTTAGTAGCAACAACGGGAAGATGTCACCCAAACCAACGTGCTTAGGGCATGTGTTAACACCCGAAAGATCGAAATAGATACTTCATGATGATGTGTAGACCCACCTCAACCCACATGTAACAATGTAGGTCGTGCCACGTGTCAAGTAAATATTGTGCCACATGTCACATAGTTTTGGCCCTTTTAAGGCAGGGTCCTTTGGGTACGAATGTGCCACGTGTTGTACTAGACAATCGATACACGTGGAAACATATGCCTAGGTGGCAAGTACATGGTGGCCACAGATGCCATGTGGCGAACATCATCTGAGTCCGATGTTCAGAGTTTCTCTGGAGACCAAAGTAGAAACACTCTGACATGAGAGCTCCAAGAGCCAATCTGGATCGTTGATCTATCTTGGACGGGGAAACTCTGAGAGAATATATGTATCATTGATATGTCGTGATCGAAGGAAATACGAAAGGAGATCTAGACTGTGGATATCCTACCAAAGGGTTTAAGAGGATGACGTGGATGGTGCCACATTTTGAGCATAGAAGGTGCCAGTTGACATAGTGATCTGGAACCTATAGATAAAATTTTGTGGGAAATATGAATACCACATGTCAAGTGGCAATGGTGACACATGTCATGCAGAGACGACATCAGGTTTCAAGAGGATTTGCAACATGTAAGTGAAAATCCAAGAATATCAGGTTCGTTTGTCGAAGTTTGAAAGGTTGGCAAGGTCGTGCGTCGGCCAAAAATGGCGATGAAAGTACAGGTATCAGAGACACGATGAGAGTCATTGCTCTACTGTTGGGTGAGAGAAATATCCACCATTAATTTCCTCAAGATTTTTCCAAGAGAGGTGGACGTCACGATGACGTGAGGGTTCCAACATGGCAACCAACGTGGTTGAGTAATGACAAATGTCACTATGTGATTGGTCAACGAGGTAAGGTGGGTCTCATTAAACAACCATTTCTCTGTTGTAACATACCCAACCACCCACAGGCTGGTCGTGCTACCTCAAAAACTCACTTCAAAACTGATTTCGAATTTTGATAATAATTAATTTGAAATTAAGCATGAAAGACTCACATGCATTAATCAAGATCCATGCTACAACATAAAATAAATAAATAATGTTACATACAAAACAAATAACCAACAAGCATGCACACATAAATACATCTTAGAGATAATTAAATACACAACGGAATATACATTATGTACATAAAAGCACATAGAGCACTTATCTTTGCAAATAAACATTCACCAACTAGTTGCAAACCAAGGACGCTCCTCCCAACCATAAGCATTGTTGTTCATTTACTCTCAACAATAGGTCACCCCCAAGCCAGGGCTATGAATCCACAAGGACGGGTCCTAGGCCAAATCTAAAACACACAATAGTTGGCTAACTAGCTCTCAAGTTTCCTAACAACATAATAAATCCTAATTTCTAGCTCTCTTTCCCCTTTAGCCTGCACAACCCAAAGAAATGCAAATATTTCTCTGCCATGCAGTCCCTCAGGTTGTCCCATTTTTCTCAAGGGCTCCAATGATAATGGTCAAGAAATATCCCTACTGGAAACTCCAAGGATTATCAACTGTGGATAGTTCTTTTCGAAATGTCATCAATCTCATGCACTCAGGCATCCATTCATTCCTAGAATGATTAGTAATTTATTACAACCATCTAGCAATGGATCTCCTCTTCCAACCATTTGTTCCATGCTCATACCTAGAACACATGAATTAGCAAGAATGGGGCACCAAATATGAAAGAGTGAGAAGGGTGTAAGAGTGAATGAAATGAATCCCCAAACAACCCACAAGGGATGTTTATATAATTACATGAAAACAAGAACCACATGGCCTTCCTCCCAAGAATCTCATGTAACCACTTTTCTCAATTAAAACCAATATGGGTAAATACAATATAATAAAAAGACTTATCCCCTTAAGGCCCCTCTCTTGTGGAATCATAGCCTCTTATCTCTTGTCCTTGACCACCTTGCATCCAACAATGTATTTTATATATATATATGTGTGTGTGTGTGTGTGTGTGTGTGTGTGTGTGTGTATTACATTTCCTAGGCACTTTGTCCCTTTTCCAACTCTACCGACTCACTAGCCTAAGTCACATTTACATAATACATTCTAGTTCATAAGGGTTAAAACCAAGGTGTTACAGGTTAGCAAGGTCCTATGTTGGCCAAAAATGAAGATGACGATATAGGTATCGGTGACATGATGAGAGTTGTTGCTCTGTTGTTGGGTGAGAGATATCTCCACCATTTATTTCCTCGAGATTTGTCCGAGAGAGGTGGACGTCACGATGATTTGAGGGTGCCAACATGGAATCCAACATGGATGAGTAGTGACAAATGTCTCTATGTGATTGATCAATGAGGAAAGGTGGCTCCCCTTAGATGAGAAGGTCCTCGAGGCCTTTGTTTTATTTCGGGATGTTAGATCTGTGGGCCAGTGAGTTTGTATCATTGATCCAGGCATAATGTTGTTAGGGTTTAAAGGGGACCTATTAGGATGTAGGCACGGTATGAACCGTTGATTTGTCATGGGTCCCATTGTCATCTTGGGAGGTGAGAAGTGAACAAGTAATTAATCGTCGCACAAGTTGGTGTTGTTGTCTTACTCAAAGTCGTAGGATGATCAAGATGAGGACCATCAAATGTAGGATAGGCCCGATTAATGGATTGTCATAAGAAATTTTAGTTGGGGTCTTTGTAACCCATGGGAGTAAAATCCTGACGACGACGGCGTGGGGTTTTGCAGGATGGGAGCCATGGATTGCGAACCGTGTGGCAAGTGCCACATCAAAGCCTAGACTATTCCATGTTAGATGACACATGGGATAGGCATCCACGTGGATGCTACATGGAATTCCTTGTCAGATATACAACAAGGACAATTCAGGAAGGTATAAAAGTCATTCAAATTCTTTCGTTGCAAATAAGAAGAATGATTTATGTTTTAGATCTTCTAACCATGATGTAACTAAAGCATCATATGAAGAAAATTTGGGTTAAGAAGGAAGATGTGTCCATGAGGAGTGAGACGAAAAAAAAAGTACAGCTTCTGAGTCCTCATGTCACGAATGAATCGTTGAATGAAAAGCGAAGGAATTTTTGCGGTTATTGCAAAATCAATGGCCATTGGGAGAAGAAGTGTTGGAAGTTACATCCCGAAATTCACCATAAACTAAGTAAGAAACCTTGGGAAGCATCCACCAAGATAGAGGTTGCACAAAGGGCAATGGAACATGTGGTCAATGTTCCTACACCAGTCTCTAAAGAAGAACAGTCGCCGAAAAAAGGTACCTCAAAATGGTTGAGCAGAAAATGGGTAACATTCTTGCAAAACTAAGTTTTGGTAAGCAGGAATGTATAGAAACTCCATATTATTTCATCATGTTTGAAAAACATTCAAAGGAAACTAATCTCATATATATAAGAAAGTGTGAAGGTAAAAATATGGATCAATTCAAATTGTTCTTGGAGACTGTGGTATCTGTATTTGTTGACCAAATCACAGTAATGCACATTATATACAATTTTCCTTTAATATATATATATATATATATATATATATATATATATAGGTTTTGTACATGAATCCTTTTGAAATGCTTACAATGCTGGAAAAGGAGAGTAATACATATAATATTGTGAGGGAATCTGCTAAAAATGTTGACATTCCCATTACAAGCGAATCTATTCGAGCAGTTGGGAAATTTCACAGCAATAGAAGGGTGGATGGTACGCCCAATTATGCTCGTAGCCATGTAAACCATCTTGTAGGTTTCATAAAATATTTAAGCAACATCAATAATGATGTAAATGACAAATGTAAATGCATTCTTTGCTGCTATGATTCATTTTGGTCAGGTCACCACAAAGGCGCCAAAGTTTGATTGCTTCTTGCTTCTTGATTGCGCCAAAGTATAATCTTGCAACCTGGAGGATTGATAGTGTCATGAAGGATAACGTTGTTGTTTTATTTCTTGAGATCCTGGAGTGGGAACCAACAGAGGAGGAATTCATGGAAAGATGGACTTTATGGGAACATGTTGTCCTATACGCCCAGGAGAGAACTTTACGTACAAGTTCTAGGTGAAGGACCAAGCGACAGGCCAACCACTCGATCCTTAAAAGGACACTTCAGGTGGGAAGACCTCTTGGTCAATCGAATGTTGTTCTCATTAATGGTCGTGGGCTACAAAATCAAGAATCGATCACAGTGGATCATGGGAAATTTACCATATGTCTAATGTGGTAAAATCAATTTTCTCGATGCCATAAAATTGGTAAGATGGCAGTGAGAAAGTTTAAGCCAATTTTTTTTTTTTTTATCTATATTTAGTGCAAATATAGTAAAGTGGGTTTTTAGGAATTTTCCACAACTAGCGCACATTTTGGCATGATGCACATTTATGTAAAAGGGGGCTGAAAACCATGTATGTTTCCCTTTTTGTGCATCATTTTGGCACATAAACATTGCTTTCAAATTTGATGTAATTGCCATGGAAGGGCCATAGTACATTTTTTTGGCATCATAGTTGGCATAAAAAATGCCTTGAATTTTGATGTATGGGCCATGTAAAGTCCTTATCCTTTTGTTTTTATTGAAGCATGTAATTTCCATGTAAATATTTAACCAAGGAGATTCCAAAGTAACTGGAGGCATATACCTTCATTATATTTCCCATAGTTGCCACATGATGGATCAAAGGCAATCAAGGGGCATTTGGAAATTTTGCCTCTGCTTAAAGTTTGATATATGGCCTTTCAAAGAGTTGGGTATTGGAAGTGTAAATAATTTTGTAGTGGGGTTTTTGCACCACTAGTGCACATGTTACTGCACATTTTTGTAATGGGTAGATAGGACCATAGAGTTTTGCCCAAATTGTGCACATTTCTGGCATATCAAAGTGACTTGTTATTTAATGTAAAACTGATGATTATGAAGTATTGTAATGGTTGTTTAGACACTCTTGAGTGAGGAGAGTGAGAGGCGTTAATGTTGTACCTTAAGCCTTCATTGGTTTCTTTGTAATCATGATGTAAACAATTGATTGAGGCGGTTTGCCCAAGCTATTTTGGAATTCATTGTAAACTTGACCAAAGAGTGCATTTATAAATTCTTAGCAAGTAAGGTACTCTAAATATTAAAGTACAGGTCATGAACTATAGGTTGCAAGATTATGCAGGTGGGCTTTGACATTTCAGCTTCGAAGAACAGAGGTGAAGGAGACAACAGATGTGCCTTTCCAGACATTTTCTTTGCAACGGTTGCGAGTGTCGACTTTGCATTCTGATTCTGAAGTACGCATGTGAAGGAGTCTTGAAAGAATGTGCCTTTTGAAGACATTTGTATACATATCGAGTTGATACCTTTGGAGACCAAAAGGTTCTTTGTGGGGAGGCGTGATCCAAACGGATTTCCACCCATAGAAGGGCTTTACTGTGTTCACCAAGTTGATTTGTAGAATGGTGAAGGTGGTAAACTTATATGTTTTGAGTTTATATTTCTCATGCATTTTATTAATGCTTTGTGAGGAAAGGGTATCATGCATTCTTATGCTTTATGAGATGCTCATGCATATTATTTATGCTTTCTAAGCTTTTGAAAATCTCATACATTATTATTCATTATTGATGTAAAATTATTAATACTTATGAGAGAAATTAGACTCATGTATTTATCATTAAATTGTCCTTTTGGAAATTGGTTTTCATGTGAGAAACCACCTCACACCAATTTTCCATTTTTCTCACTATTAGGTTGAGAGAATCAAGGACATGGATGAAGAGTCTTTGGGTGGTTTTGAGACTTTTCCCTTTATGTACTTGAAGATAGTTTGAGATCCTACATTCATGNACCACCTCACACCAATTTTCCATTTTTCTCACTATTAGGTTGAGAGAATCAAGGACATGGATGAAGAGTCTTTGGGTGGTTTTGAGACTTTTCCCTTTATGTACTTGAAGATAGTTTGAGATCCTACATTCATGGATCTTGTTATTCCTCTTTTGTAATTAGATCCTATTATTGTGGATCTAGGAGTTAATGCTCTTTCTTAAGAGGGAGTGAGGAAAAACTATATAATGCCTTATGTAAGCCCTTTGTAAGGGAGGGTAAGGAGGAGAGTAATGGAGAGTTAATGAGTGGAGTTAGAAAGCCATAGTGATACTACTCCTAATCTTTGAGAGACTTACTCATATAAGGTATTACCCTTCTTGATGTATGGAGAGGAATGAGTGTGAGCAGTCTTCTTGAATCCTCATTGAAGGAGAAGGCATATTTTGTAATGTCCCTTTCCAAATAGGAGCTCCAGAAAAGAAGGCTTAATGGTCTAAACCACCCCGTTAGACTATAGCCAGGGCCAAAGAGGGGTAAACAGGGTTGCTAGAGGTCACTCCAGTCACAGGTGTTATATTCGAAAAGTGACAATGAGCTAACAAGAGTTAACAACGCTTTTAAGTCATTATGAGCTAAAAATAGAAGTCAACAGTGAATTAGGGTTTCAGCAGTGATTTAGGGTTTCAGCATGATTTAGGGTTTTGGAAAGATATAAAGGAAGGGTCAGCGACCTAATTCATCATTATGCAGATTATGACTTGTCATTTAGGAGAAGAGGCGCATCTCATGAGAGATAGTTCAGTGTATTCCAAGAGGAAGACACCAGTTGGCTAATTTCGGTGTTGAAAGACACACCCTAGTCACCGGGAAGATCATCCAGGTCTTCCATCATTCTTCAGTGCTCCCATATTCCGGGTATTATCTTTTAGTTGCTTATTTGTATTCTGGCTAAGATCATTTTGTCTTTTGATCTAGCNATTTCGGTGTTGAAAGACACACCCTAGTCACCGGGAAGATCATCCAGGTCTTCCATCATTCTTCAGTGCTCCCATATTCCGGGTATTATCTTTTAGTTGCTTATTTGTATTCTGGCTAAGATCATTTTGTCTTTTGATCTAGCCGACTGTTGTTATTTTATTCAGTCGCAGTTGCTTATTTATATTCCGACTAAGATCCTTTGTATGTTGATCTAGTCGAGTATTGTCATTTATTCAGCCGCATTTGGCCATTTTGTAATCCACAGAGATATCATAATACAAACTTGCAGTCCTTTGTCACATTTATTATTTGTATAATCATTTATATGTTGTAAACCTTTGATCCTACACACACATTAGCAGTGTTTCCTAGACTAGCCAAGTCAGGAACATTACAGTGGTATCATAGCTTTAGTCCTGCCAGCCTGTGACTAAAGACAATGAGTGCAGCAGAAGACCTAGAGGGTCGTGAACACTTAGGTGAAAAATATTTTACTTACAACAGGCATCAGGAAAGAAGGCATGGGCCTAATTTCCCCCCTTTTCCTCCTAGCTCAGAGGAAGAGGAAGAGGCACACATAGAAGCAGAGAGAAGGGTAGAGCGTGAGGCTGAGCGTGAGGCAAAGAGGATTCTAGGAGACGGATATGAGTGACCAGAGGGCAGTGGCAAGGCCCCCGTAGATCCAGAGGTAGCTTTCATGCAGGTTATCAACGGTATGTTAGCTAGTCAACGGACCATGTCTCAGTCCTTGGCACAGGTGGTTGATAGAATGGCTAGAGTGGGCACCCTGGATACATAAGTCCTGCATGCAACATAGGTGAACTCAAGAGCACGCAGTAGACCCCAATCACCCTCTCACACATACACCTCTGCGAGCAGGATTCCGAGACCCTTGTTTCCCAGTTTCCAGAGGGCACCCCCAATAGCAACACCGCCACCAATAGCATAGAGGCCACCCACTCATGTCGACGACATTGCAGAGTATAGGAGGGAGTATGCAGCATTGGGTCATGACTTCCATCAAGACATGACCTTAGTCGAGTACTGTGGACTCAGACTCAGGAACCACCCCAGAGAGCTGCAGAGGGGAGGACCACAACAGCAGCAGGGGCATAACCTTGATTTCATCCGAAAATTTGGGAAACTTACCATCCCTTCTTTCGACAGATCATCCAAATACACCACCATAGCTTGGGTACAAAAGTTAGACACGTATTACAAGCTCAACCAGATGACCGAGACAGAGGCCATCAGTTTCGCGACCTTACACCTGAAGGGTGAGGCACACGAGTGGTGCTATCATGGACTGGTGACATTGGGTCAGAGTCGCATCACCTCTTATAGGGAGTTTATAGATAGGCTCATGGATAGGTTTGACAGGAAGGATCCCGAGATACACTTCAGGGATCTAGCCCAGTTGAGACAAACTAGCACAGTAGAGGCGTTCATCATAGAGTTTCAGTGGGTAGCCATGGCAGTGACAAATATATCAGAACCTAGATTGATCATACTATTCACAGAAGGACTCACAGAGCCTTTGAGAGGATGGGTGAAGGCATACATGACTCTCACTTTGCAAGATGCCATCCTTCGCACTCGAGATTTGGCAGACTTAGTGCCAAAGACTAAAAAATTCTCCAAACCATTTGTGCCCCAGAGGGATCAAGACAGAAAGTCATTCCAGAGAGAATGGAAGGGCAAGGAGAAGTTGGATGATGAGACTAGGCAAGAGCTTATGAGGAAGAAGCTTTGCTTCAGCTGCAGAGATCCTTGGGTCCCCGGCCATAGGTGCATGGGCAAGGGAGAGATTCATTATATTGAGGTAGCAACAGACATCATGGACAGTGAGGAGGAGGAGCAAGACAGTGGATCCACTAGTTCAGAGAAGGAGTCAGCACCAGAAGAGGAGCAACTTCCCCGCAGACCATCGACACTGGTAGGAGCCCATCCTCCAGTGGTCCCACAACCACCAGAGCAGGCTAACAAGAGGAAACCAACAAAGGGAGGAGTCATAACGACCCTTTCCTGTGTTCCCAAGTATGATACCCTTCGTATCAGAGGGATTATTCAGGGGCAACCGGCAATCACCCTGATAGATGGTGGAGCCACCCACAACTTCATCGATGCTTCACTAGTATCGAGACAGGCACTTCAGATAGAGGAGTTTGAGGGGTTTGATGTT
>SNQJ01S0191025.1:0-14316 GCA_010110895.2 Picea sitchensis | reverse complement strand
TCATCATCAAGCCAACTTTTGCCAAGTATACAGAGATGGATGAAGTATACCAAAGATTGCTCAAAGTCAACATTCCTAGTAACCTTCGATGGGAAGAGTTATGCAATCTAATTGATTAGGATATGAGGTGTCCAAGCCCAATCAACTATCCAATCAGACGAGGTCATGCAAAGGACTCACCAACGTTTTACCCCAAAATCAACATGAAGATTTCAACACATCATCAAACAGTTAATGAATTTTTGTATTTTGTTGAGTTAGTTAGCTAAATTTAGAACTGCCACGTCCTGATCTTTAATGACAGGATGGTATGTAATTTTTGATTATAAATACTTCAAACTTTGAAGTATCGAGGGTTGATCTTTACGCCTTGTAAGCTAGAAAGACTGTAATTTTTATCAAGAGATCTTCTTGTAATACAAAGAGACGTTTCACAGGATTCTCGCGTGTTATTCATTGGTGATGTTTTCTTTTCTATGTTGAATGTTTTTTCTCTCTCAGTTGTCATATTGTTTTCTAATCTAATCTTTTAAAGGTAGAGCATGTTGCAGGATTTATCTTTGTATACCTTGTTTACGGCTTTGAAAGATCTTAATGTTTATCTTTCTGATATTACAGTGAAGAAATTCTTAAATGCTTCTTTACTTTAATTGATATTCTCATCTTTTCTGCTATTCATCACTTTATTGCTAAAGAATCCAATGAATGCATTATCTTTCCCTATGAGAAGAATCTTTTATTTTCTGTTAGAAGTCTATATTTATAATATAGACTCCATAGCCCAAGGGAGGCGTAAAAAACCTTTTTCATCCAACTTAAAAAAAACAAAACAAATCATCCAATCTTATTTTATTTAACTAGCATAATATCTCAAAGTTAAAACATAGCTAAATCATACAGAGAGATCCCTCTCTGAAACTGGTAGGGCTAGATTCCAGTTTCGAGGTGGTTGGATAAAGTTACCCCTTTGTAAATTTCTTCTACTTCGACAACCTCTGGGAATTTACAGAGCATTAATAGACTCGAAAATCCTCTGCACTGTCTTCAAATTCCAACCTTTCTAGTTTGGTAGTGAGAGATTTTACTAGTTCCATAACTTCACCCAAAGAATCTTCTTCCTCCTCCCAACTTTCATCCTCATTTCTTTCATAAGAAATAACCATATCTTGATCATGGTCATCACATCCCTTACAACAGTTATGACAGATAAACTCAGAGGAAAAATACCTTTGACAATGCTTATTAAAGGCTTTTCCAGGTAGGAAATGCTAGCAGGGGGCAAGGATTGATACCACTCACAGTCATCCCCTGCTAATGAGAACAAGAAAATTTTCATTAATACATCCTCATGAGGAATCTCCCACTAATGCATGAGCTCATGAAACTCATGAAGATGCTGAGCAGGTTTATCCTCTTTACACTCTCTAAATATGGGAAAATAATCACCCCATTCATTTGGAGTAGGGATGACATTAGGAAAACCAGGAACAACAGAAAAATCAGAAGGAGAAAACCTCTGAGCCATGATTTTGTCCATTTCGAGCCAGTGGATTCGTCAATCGATTCTTTAACCATGGAGTCGCCAGGTGAATGATATGAAAAATGATCGGATCTAGTCTTTTGCATATCCCTTGCCCAACTCCTTTCATCGCCCCATGTGACTGCAGGCCTTGAACTTGTGCCTATCCATATGAAATTTTGGGATTTCGCATTTCGGGAGTTCTCACTCCCCTTATTTTCAAAAATTTGATGCTCGTTTCCGCGAAATGGCCCATCTAGATCAACAGTCGGACTTGATTCAAAATGGATGACCACAATCTTTTCCTTGACAATACGAAATGTTGGTTATGTGATGATCATTAGCCCCTCTTTCTAGAACTTCTTCCCATGTGATAAGACACTGAGACCATGAGCCCAACTCTCAGGCATGTCGCGATTTTGTGTTTCGCGTTTCGCAAGCTCATGAGGTATTCCATGCTCAAAACCCCAAGTTGCAAAATCATGGCATTCAGATCAGCTAACACATGCCCCTCTTTGATCGGATGACCCTGACCATTTCATGATTTTGCGCTCTGCGAGTCCTCGTGACTCGGCCCTTTGACTGCTCCATTCCTCAAAATCATGAAATTATTAATCGTGTGCCACGCATCCTGCTAAGAAGGATAGCTCAAATCATTTTGTGATTTCACGCTTCACGAGTCCTTGCGACTCACCCCTTTGATAGCTCCATTCCCCAACATCACAAAATGCTTAATCATGTGCCATGCGTCCTGCTGAGAAGGATGACTCAGATCATTTCATGATTTCGTGCTTCGCAGGTTCTTGCGACTCATCCCTTTGACTGCTCCATTCCCATGAAATGCTTAATCATGTGCCACACGTCCTACTGAGAAGGACGTCTCAGATCATTTCATGAGTTTTAAACTATGTTCCTTGATCATTCCACCTCGTGAAATCACAAAATTTCATTCACGCGCCACATGTTCCTTTGGTTGGATGGCCTCGATCTCCTATGTGCCTTTCTCAAATTCAAATACCTGAAGTGGCACTCTCCTTGGTCCCGATACATGTGCGCCTTAGCAGAACGCACCTCGACTTTGGTTGAAACACATTTGTGGGGATTTTTGAGCCCCCCTTCTTCACACTTGGTCATCCAAGAGCCGAAACTGAAGGGAAAACACTCCCCTGCAAGAATATGTGCTAACACTCCTGTATTGGGTTTTCTAGGTCATATAATGTGTTTATTTGTGGATGGTATGTGTATTTATTTATGTTCCCTATTTTTCACATTTGAACTATTTCATACATTTGTTTTAAGAAGAAAACCAGTAATCAAGAGTTTGAGATATAAAGGAAAAATAACTTTAGTAGTAAATATTTCAATTATTTATTAAAGTTGTTGTGATGAACTATTCCAGTGGAATATCCCCTATAGTTTATAGATCATATTGGTATCAGAGCAGGTTTTTATTTTGGGTATTTGTGGGAAGTTGCAATATCCAGGAATCCACTTAAATAGAAGTTGTAGAAACCATAGCTATGGCGGACGAGTATGTTCATAATAACCCTCGAGATCCAAAAAAAGAGCGATTTTATTGGTTGGAAGTGCAAGTTCTCGACATTGCTATAGCACGTAAGCTCACACCGTTCAAAGATGATGGAGGCTCTAACTCAGAGAATAGATTGGAGGGGAAATTGAAAGATTAGGAAGACTCAGGATAGGATTCATAGAAAGAATATGAGAAAGATTATCCGAGTTGGAGTGCCATGAACCCTTCACAGTCCTTATTCAATATGGAAGCTAAAGTGGACATAAATCCATACCAAGGTGAGATCTATGAATTAAAACTGAATCGTTGGTTGCAACATCTAGAAGTTTATTTTAAAATTCACCATATATATGAAGGGAAGAATATTTCATTTGCTAGATACAAGTTAGAGGGTCATGCTTTAACCTGCTGGGAAATCCACACAGAAACACTTAGGCTGAAGGGTGATCTACCAATAACTAGGTTGAAGGACTTCAAAACCCTCATCAAGTCCCAATTCTACCCTATCAGGTATGTAGAGGACCAATGGATCTAGTGGAACTACTTCGGGAAAAGGTAGGGGAAGAGTGTACAAGAGTACACCATTTAGTTCAGAAAGATGGCCATCATGTTGGGTATATCTCCTAAGAACCTAGATATACTCCTCAAGTATATGGGGGGCTTACATAGTCATGTATGAAATTAGGTGATGCTCTTCAAGCCAAGGATGGTGGATGAGGGGTGTGTACAAGCACAATACTTGGAAAACATAGGCCAAAAGAAAGGGAAACCAAGTGGTTCAAAATAGAAATAGAATGGTGAAGCTTCTAAGGAGGGGAAGAAGAAGTGGAAAGGGGGAAATGAAAAGACAAAAAACAACCATTACACATCATAGTAAATATCCCAACAACCATTGCAATCATTGCAACATTAATGGCCACATCGAGCAAAAATGATGGAAACTACATCCTGAGCTAAACCCAAAGAACCGCAAGAAGGACAGAAAGAAAAAGAACCTTCTAGCCACATATGTTATAACCCTAATTTGCACCAGACATGATTACCTGGCATCAGGCCATCTTAGATCCCTTCTTTTCCAAAACACTACTGAACAACTCTTCTTAAAACCCCTTTTATAAAAACCCACATGCCCTACTCCATTACTGCACGCGTGTACATGCTAGCTGACCCAAGACAACCCACATGTACCTACAAAAGAACGGAAAAAAGAAAGTTGTTGACGGAACACACAGCTTTGGGTAAGTTAACTAAACCTTTTGGCCATGCATGGGCGGTCACTCAACCAAATACCTAGCTTCTTCTAGCCTATAAAATAAGGGTTAGGGGTCCCATTTGAAGGAGGATAATCATAGTAAAGAAACTATACCCGATTGAGCATTCCCTTTGTCCCAACCTTTAGCCATCCTTGTGCAAAGAGAAGTATAGAGAAGAGTAGTTGGAAGACAGTGGAAGAAGAGCCCAGGACCAGGATCGAGGAGTAGTGGCTGACTTTATCATTGTAAGGTATCATTGTGAAGTTAATAAAAGAATTTCTTTTCTCGTCCCGCCATATGAGATTGTCATTATTGGAATATTGATTGTATGATTGATTAAATATCTAACCCGTTAGTTCATAGATCAAATGCATGTGGAGTTCTTTGTTTGTCTTTAGTGAATGTAGGTCAGCATTGGGAGGAGAGTTGCAGTCAAAGAACGACCAAGTGTAAAAAGGGATCGACATCAAACACGAAAATAAGGTACGTCAACTTAATCTCTTGAGCCTTGTATTTACATATGAGTAATGGGGTTTAGGCATGGGATGATGGTAAAAAGTAAGAATCTTTAGGTCATTTCTGCATGCATGATAAAACCCTTAGTGCTATTCTGTAGGAGGGATTTCCCACCCACAATAGAATTGGCGACCATACTGGGGAATCTCTAGGGTTTATGGGAATGTTTTTTCTTGGGTATTTTTAAAAACTAGTTTCATTCCTTGTCTTTAAAGTTTCTGCAAAAGTCCGAGCTAACAGAGATTCTGGTCTTCCATACCAATTATCTCTATTTCTTTTCTTGACTGCATTTTTTTTTCGAGACCCACAGAGGTACACATGGCCTGTATAAGGTCTACATGCGTGTAACCGCGCCCTACCTTCCCACAACTCGCATGTACATGCTAGCTGAGGAAGTGTCAATCACGTGTATGATTTTAGAAAATTTCTTTTAGAGAGGCAGTTATCCTCTCCCCTGTCAGAAGTAATCCTTCTCAAGGGTTTTCTGGAACTCATTCTAGTATCTTCTTTTTGTAGTTTTGTAGCTTAGGTTTCACCTCAGATTGGTTCTGTTCTATGAAATTTTCCTTCAATTGTCTTCTTTTTCTGTCAAGGTAAGTTTCCGAGTGTTCAAGAGATTATGGTTCTCAATACTAGTAGTCTTTGCAAGTGCTTGATTTCTTATCGTTTCATTTTTTGAAGAGTTGCAGAGGTACACACGGCCTGCATAAGGTCTGCATGCGTGTACACATGCTCTGACCTTACACAACTTGCGTACACACGCTGGTTGTTGAACTATCAACAATGTGCCTAATGAGAAAAGTTTTTGGTTTAAGGAGAGGCATTCATCCTTTCCTTGTCAAGAGTTATACCTCTCAGGGTTCGTGGTCTCTTTCATAACATCTTAGCCTAGGTTTGGACTCTATTATAGCTTGCTTTTTCATTTAGAAGATTTATTGTGTTTCCTAGATTTTTTAACTTATTTTTAGCTTGAAATTTTAAGAAAAATGAGTTGCATTCATCAGTTTCTTTTAGAATCTTTTGTTATTTCTGCTTTGATTGGAAGAAAATATAAAAAAATAAATTAGTTTGTTAGATCTCTTTCTTTCCTGGCATTTTATTTTCATTGTTATTTGAAAAAGAAAAGAAATTAGCATAGTGTTGTGTTTTCTTGCTATCTTAAAAGCATTTAAAAATAAAATAAAAAATATAATCATTCTTTGCCAGTGTTCATGTAAGTTTCATCATTTTTCACAAAGAGTTTTAACAACATCAGTTGCACTACCATACCCCTTTTGAGTAAATCAATCCTTAAAAAGAATGCTAATTAAAAATTACTAGACTTTATGTTTGTAGGGTCCATCAAATAGATTAGGCTAGAGCCTTGATTTAGGTTGGAGAGGAAACTCTTCAAGGCTATAAAACAAACATACGAGTCTATGCTAAGGAGAGTAGAAGTTCAGTATCGTGAAAGTTATCCGAGACCCCCCTCTTACACAGGGGATAAACACGAGGTCACGTGTGGAAAGGTAGCGGAGATAACCCCTCCAAAGTCGGACCAATCATAGTGGAGAACACATATAGAGGGCTTGTCTTGGGATTCCGTTGATTGCATTTTCCACAGAGCTTCATGGGTCTCGAATCCATTTGAGGTCCTCAGTTGTCTTCCAGAACACTTTCTTTCGATACCCTTGGCGGGTTTCAGGCTTGATACCCTATTCTTTATGGTCTACCCGACTGTCGACTGTACGCACCTGGTGAATGTTCACGCGCTGGAAACCTAGTTTCCTATCTTTCTAGTGACATACACAGGTGACTGCGAGGGTATACAATGGTACCTAGGATAGACATCGATCCATGCTTTCCAGAGTATACCTGGAGGGTGCTTCCATTTTTGATTTGCACTTGCATCGGTAAGTTGCTCTAGTGTTGGTTGGTGTAACTGTTCTTCCAACTAGTTAGTCGTTTGCTTGATTTTCCTTTAGGAACTTTTAGTGTGTGCTCTGTGCTCCCTAGTTTTCCATAGTGAGTTAGTTAGTCATGGCTTTGGGTATGAGACTTAGGGTGGTATACCACCCACTCCGCCGGTCGTGAGGACTTTTTTTTCTTCCGCTTAGAAACGTGGAGTCGCCTCTTTATAGGTGTTGTTTTGATACCACTAGTTTGCCAAAGTCAGTGCATGAGACTTTTACGGGCTTGAATGATCCCGCAAGGGGAAAACCTGTGCATAGGATATTCATGGCTAAAGTTCCCGATGATACCAACCAAGGAACCCCTTTGCAAGGGGATTCTTGTTCTTTTCCTTTCTTCGGAAACATTGGTGTCCCTTTGATGGCCACTTTGTACATTCTTGGGTTGAATGTGGGACTACTAGTTTGGTTGGGTACCATTCCAAATGTCTCGAATTCTCTTGACGCTTCTCAACTAAGCATATTAATTCATGGGCACCTTGTTGATGTTTCTTTGTCAGCAAAGTCTTCTCCTCCTCCTTCTCCTGCCTCTGGTGAAAGTACCGTTACTAGTAACTGGAAGTCTAAACAAAATAGAAAGAGGAAGAATAGGAAGAAGAAATCGCCAACCTTTGCGAATCATGTTGGAGATAGGTCAATAACCTCTGCAAGTCACATTGAATACCAATACCCAGCCTCAACAAGTTATGCTGGGGGCACACACTCACCCTTTGCAAGTCATGCTGGGGGAAAAAGTCTAGTCACTGTTAGTCATACTGGTAATAGGTCTGTAGCCTCTGCAAGTCATGTTATCGACCCATCACTAACCTATGCAAGTCATGTTGGAGATGTGAAACCAACCACTACTAGTCATGCTGGGGGCATTAATTATGTTGAGAAATCTAGACGGATAGGACGTAAGCCTAAGTTCCCTTGCAATCTTTGCAAGGGAGATCACCTTACTCATTTGTGCCCTGGAATTCCAGAGGTACAAAGATTGTGGTCCTTGTCTGCAAGCTCTTCTGATTCTGAGTCTTTTGAGGTTTCCTCGCAATCTATTCAACCATTGGTTGAGAAAGTGGTCACACTGATGCAGTCATTGGCTGATCCCACTCCTCTTTTGAGGGGTGAGGTGCCTTTAGATCTTGTAGTCTCTCAGCCTATTCAACCAGTGGTTGAGAAAGTGATTATGTCGATGTAGTCGTCGACTGATACCACTCCTCTTTTTGGGGGTGAGGTGCCTTTAGACCATGTAGTCTCGCAGCCTATTCATCCATTGGTTGCGAAAGTGGTCATGTCGATGCAGTCATTGGTCGATTCCACTTCTCTTTTGTGGGGTGAGGTGCCTTTAGACCATGTAGTCCGTAGCCTATTCAACCATTGGATGAAAAAGTGGTCATGTCGATGCAGTCATCAAATGATCCCAGTCTTATTTTGGGGAGTGACGTTTCTACCGACTATGTTTTTAGCATTTTTGGTTCAATACTTTCAGAACAAGGGGGCATTCCGCTCATTTCGAGCACACCCCCTCCAAGCCCTAGGATGGTTTCCTTTGATTGGAATGACCTTGTTGAGCCTCATCTTCCTTCTGTTGCACCTTTTCAAATAAGGGTTGAATTTAATTCAACAAACATTTATTGATGTATAGTGGATGAGGGAGCCTCTACAAGTATTTTATCCTCCTCGGTTTGGAAAGTCTTGGGATCTCCCAAGATTGTGTCTGCTTCACATGAGCTGTTGGCTTTTGAAAGACGTCCTAGTGAATATTTGGGGATTCTTCCTCAGTTGCCTATCTCATTAGGTGGGAAGATTGTCCTTTTTGATATTATAGTGGTGCAAGGCCCATTAGATTTCAATATGCTTCTCGGGCATGATTATGTATATTCTACGAATGTTTTAGTGTCTACGCTCTTCTGGGTGATGCATTCCCCTCACAATGGAAGCATTGTCACTATCGACCAATTGGCATATGATAATCACCATACTAATTCAACATTATTTCAGACTACCCCTTTATATGTTCCTAGCGTTCGTGTAGACTCTACCTCGCCACGAGTTAATTATGTGGTTTCTTATCCTTGGTGTTCAATTTCTTCTGAGTAGGAACCAGTGCAATCATGTGTTCCCTCTCGATACTTGGTCTCAACAATTGATCCATTGGTTTATCCAATGGGGGTAGGGGAGGCCTTGCTTCCCTCTCTTAGTCCAAGTTGGCTTGAGTATCCTTTTGAGTCTGATCTCATTGTTTGTAGATCCTCAAGCCCTTGTGCTCGTGATTCTTCCCTCATTTGCGTGATTTCTCAAATTTTGAATTGCCTTCAGATGAGGCTATCCTTGAAGCCATGACTACGGTTTCTATACCACAGGAGGACTTACACCATGGTTTGTGTTTTCTTCCCTTTTGGGAGACTTTCCAAGTTGACTATCAAAGAGACTCTTGGTCCGAGCCTAGCAGCGGGCTCTACCTGAACCAGTTGCATACATGAGTTGTAGCCCCCATGGGTCTTCTTTTAAGCTCTTTTTAGACACTCTAAACATGAAAATATTGCCGAGCGATCTTGTGGCCTTTCATGCTCATTAAACTGAAATTTGAAGTCACGTCTATCTGGCGATAGTTTACCCCTTTTTCAGTCCGGACGATCAATTGTACAAACAAAGGTATACTCTAAGGAACTTCAGTTCTCTAGAAGAGTACCCTCGGGTATCATTTTAACATTTTTCAGGCCTGAGGGACTAAATGTACGAAAAAGGAACCCCCACAGAGTCCATAGTTAAGCTCTTTTCAGACTCCCTAAAATTGAAAAGATTGTCGAGTGACCTTATTCTTTCACACTCGTTAAAGTGGTCTAGAAGAACATTCCTAATGGAGTCCATAGTTAATCTTTTTTCAGACTCCTTAAAAATGAAAAAATTGTCGAGTAATCTTGTCTTTATCACACTCGTTAAAATGGTTTTGAATAGACGTCTTGTCAGTGCTAGTTTACCCCTTTTTCGAACCGACTAGACTACCTTCAAAAAAGGTACCCCATTGGAGTCTCCTTTTACGTTGTTTCAAACTCTCTAAATATGAAAAACTATCGAGCTTACCTTCTCTGGGCTTGTTAAAATTACATCGAAGGACGTTACCATTGTGTGTTTTGTTAACCGTGTTTGCATACCTACGTCTTTGGCCTAATGCTAGATCCATGTTGCTCTCAACTGAACCATCTGAAGCATTCCCTATACACAAGCCTTGTAGCACTTTGCCTCTGAGTCTTGACACCTTTGGCCCCTGGAGGATTTTTCCCGAGTGTCCTTTTCCTACATATGTCCCTTTGCCCTAAGAATGCCTGTTCTCCATGTGCTTGGAACTAGTATGTTTGCGACACTCGATCCTCCTATGTAACATAGCATTGTTTTATTCTTTTTCAAGCTTTCCAACATTATTGAAAAAGACAAAAAAATCAAATATACCCCAAAAAGAGGAAGGGAAAAGTATTTTCTTTTTATTGGCAGAACAATGAGTCACCCTTGCATAAATCACATCTTTCAGTTTGTTCGTCAAACCCTAGGATTTAATATGACCTTAGGAAGTTGTTCCTGCTACATTGAGCTATGTCCTCCTTCATTTGGTTATTCTTCCAAAAATATGGAGAGTTTGTGTTTCCTCCTGCCTCGTAAACTTATGTTAATTCCATGCTTCCTGAGTCTCATCTTTTGTCGTGCTATTATCCAAGGGAAGTTTTTTTTAAGCCTGAGTCGGCCCCTCTACAGTTTGTCTCTTGCCCTCATGCTCGACCATCCTCAAAGTCCAATCAAGACTTTGTTCGAAATCAATGAAGCCTTTAGTCTGATCATCAAGATTCTCTATTCCATGACCGACGAGCCGTCAAAGACCTTTGGGTAGTGAAGTCGTACACTCATATTACACTCCTACCCGATTTTTGAATATTTTGAAATTGTTGCTCGAGCTCTGAAGACCTCATCTCCAACCATCAGGCCTTATCAACTTATAGAAGATGGATACTCTACATATATATCTTTTTGATTTTGAGATTTAGCTCTGCTGTGTATTTCTCACGGATACACTTTATATAGTTATATGACATGGATATACAGTGTATTTGATTTGTAGCCATGATTTTTCCCGAGCATGGGTATGCCCACCTCAGTGAGACAATTATTATTTTGCAGACGACACCATCAATTTCTGGTCCCTGGGCTCACTTGTTCGGAACATCGGTGAAGATTGTTAATGTATTTCAGCCATTCGATTCTCTTCCGACCTCACACATTAGGGGGCATCTGTTATAACCCTAATTTTCACCAGACATGCTTACCTGGCATCAGGCCATCTCAGATCCCTTCTTTGCCAAAACGCTGAACAACTCTTCTTAAAAACCCCTTTTATAAAACCCCACGTGCCCTACTCCATTATTGCGTGTGTGTACATGCTAGCTGACCCAAGACAGCCTGTGTGTACCTACAAAAGCACGGAAAAATGAAAGTTGCTGATGGACCACACAACTTTGGGTAAGTTAACTAAACCTTTCAGCCATGCATGGTTGGTCACTCGACCAAATACCTAGCTTCTTCTAGCCTATAAAATAAGGGTTAGGGGTCCCATTTGAAGGAGGAGAATCATAGTAAAGAAACTATACCCGATTGAGCATTCCCTTTGTCCCAACTGTTGGTCTCCAGTTTTGATCATGTTTTTACCTATATTATATCGCAAAGACTTCCATTTCCATACCCAGTACCACCCCTTTTGGCCTTGTTTTGACACACTTGACATCTCTTTACCACTCAATGGGGTTACTCAAGGTATTTTTACGTTTCAAGTTATTTTTATGTATTTTGATACTTTAAATTAATATTGAAACTAATGTGGCTTGAGTTAGGTACTATTTCTATTTTTGAAACAGGATTTGCCAGTGCCAGGTACCAGCTCGTACCCCGTGGAGATACCAACGAAGCTGCTAAAGATCCGCGCGTTATGGCCAGAGTGGGAGACAGTGCGATTTACATGACAGATGGAGTCATCACTCATATGATGATTGAAGGCACAATTATAGAACTGATGTTGTTAATACTTCATGATTCACACTTCGTGACACTACGTGTCACGAAGATGTGAAGACCATTTTTTTAACTGACTTCGAGTTATTTTCGGATCTGGGATCTGTTTGAATTAATGTATTTTTGCTTTAAACTGTTATGGAGGAGGATCTATATAACCAGAGGATCACTCCTAAGAAACGTTGGATTATGTTATGTTATGATACGCATTTATGTTAATACAATCTGACTTTGCGTTATGTTATTTCACTGTCATACGATTTGAGTTATTTTCTGAGTAAATGGAGCGTGAAGCATGGCTAGTGTTTGCGTAGAATGATTTGAATAGTTATGGTTGTTCCTTTCAGCGTTTGTACCTTTTGGTTGGGCCCGCCAAATAGGTTAAAGTTGCTGCTTTTCTTTGCATTAGATTTAGTTTATTTCAGTGTTCTAGTATTTGCATGCATGTTATCTTAGAGTTTAGGAATTAACTTGTTCAGATTCTTGCTTAAATTATTCTTCAACTGTATCGTTTCCAGCTTATTAATATCTTCTACGTTGATGAGTATTGAAGCATGGTTGATTCTTGTAGAGTTTAGAGCATGAACTAGGTTTTCTTCGATTCCAGTTTTCAATCTGAATATAACTTAGAGTTTGAATGTACTTTGTTTTGGATAAGATAGTTAGGTTACTCTACTTTGTTAGATAGTTAGGTTACTTCTCTTAGTTAGGATAGTTAGCTTGCAATTGAATTAGAGGAAGCTTCCGGTACTAGTAGGGTAAGTAGAATATTTCTTTATTTTTCCTGTAGAATAGATTTAGATTTATTTTCGATCTTTAGATTAAAAGAATTTTAGGAAATACTCTTTCTGTTATGGCTTAAATAGAAATGAAGATGATAGATGATTAAAGGTAGTGGTAGATAGTCTTGTGAAATCACATTAGAGTAGAAATAAAATCACCAGCACTTAAGCATAGGACTGTTTTCTGTTGATGAATTAAATAGGAGATGATAAATTTCAGGATAGTCATTAGGATTCAGTTTCTAAGAGTGAGTTTGTGTTTTCTTCTAAGAATATTCTTTAGATAGGGATTAGAATCTTACCTGCACATACAGTGTAGCATCTCTAAGTTTACTTGCCCTGGTTTGACAATTCAGTGTTTCAGGTCATTAAAATCTTTAATATCGCAGCCTGACATTTTTGGCGCCGTTGTCGGGGAGCTGTTTAAAAGGTAAGTTAGATAGTTGCCTTGATTAGTTTTAGAATGCACTCAGTTTGGTGTGGTATGTTAGTAGGTTGATAGTAAGAAGAGCTGTGGAAACAAAGGGGTGAAAACTGACATATCAGTTATCACAGGTACTCTGAAACTCAATCTTAGTTTCTTTTCTTTCATTTAGTATGACTTCATGAGAAATAGAGATCCTAGAGGTAGATTTAGGAGAAACATAAAACCACAAAAAGAAGAAACCTCCACCTAAAAAGTGATAGAAACTGAGACTGAAATTATGGCTGAAGAAACCATAGAAAAAAAACTAGAACCAGGAAACACCATACAACAACGAACTCAAAACCCTGGTGATCCAACCCTGGATGACACAGTTGATCCAGAGAAAATACAATCTCTTCTTGGGAACCCTAACTCTATAGTTTCACAGATAACAACTACAACTGTGGAATCAAAGGCTATAGGATCCTCAAAAGGACCAATAGGAGATAACACTTCTGACAAAAAGAATCAAGAAAGGTGGGATTTCACACCCTCACCAAAGAAAGATCGAATTGCATATACAATTCTTGGTAATCCTTTTACCATGGGAGAACGAGAGAGAGACTTACATGGGGAACTTCATATTGAAAATGAAGGTGAAGAACAAGCAGAGAATGAGTTAACACCAGAAACCACCTTTGGATTTCCTATTTTGGATTTAGTCCAGAATGTCAATATGAAAAATATCCCACTTTCAACACTACCAACCTTCCATGGGGAAAATAGTGAGGACCCAGATGTCTTTCTTTTTGAGTTCGACATCCTGTGTAGGAGTTATAACTATCTCCAGGATGCACATAAACTGAAATTATTTCCTGCCACCTTGAAAGATTCTGCATTACGTTGGTTCATGAGTTTAGGAGAATACAACATTAGATCTTGGGAAGATATGAAGGCAAAATTTTTAAAGAAGCACCAGGATTATTACAGAACCAAGGATTCTTAGAATGACATCTTCAAAATGCAACAACAAGATGAAGAGAGCCTTGAGTATTTTCTAGAAAGATTTACCTATACCCTTCAAAAATATAAATATAATGATCTCCAGGATGAAGCAATCAAGACTCTTTTCTTAAAAGGAGTTTTGGAAGAATATATTGAAACTCTCAATTTAATGGCTTCAGGAGACATTTATCAAAAAAACTTTGAAACAATTAGTGAACTTTGTAGAACTTACTCAAGAAGTAAAGGGAAAACTACAAAAGGTGTGAGAGAACCGGTCAACAAAAATACCAAAACATCCACATATGGTGGAGTTACTAG
>SNQJ01S0191023.1:6945-18036 GCA_010110895.2 Picea sitchensis | reverse complement strand
GTCATATCTGTAGAGAAGTAAGGATTTACATAGATGGGATATGCAGAATAAAATGCTTTTATTCAATGGAGTCATTGATACAATGAAATAAATACACCTTTATCCATACATTTGAGAGGTGAAATCAAGGGGGGAATGAGAGAGAAAAGTACTTGGTTGACCTTTGCGACATGTCAAAATGAGAACTCTCTCCCTTAAACCTTGGAGATGTGTCCTTTACCTTGGAAAACTAATTGACACCTCCTGTATGCATGCAAGGCTTCATACAAAAGCCTTCCTTTCAATTTCCCTGTTCTTTTACTTTTGCCGATTTTTGGTCTCCTGTCAACTTGAATTTGGTTTTTGTTTCATGGGGGAAGATGGTTGTGTTTTTGCTTGGGAAAGGGATGAATACTACACAGAGATCTGAGCTTGGAGAAGATTTATGTTATAAAGTAAACCCATGCTGGTTCTGGCTGAACTGAGCCAAAAGCTACCTGAATTCACCAGTGGTTGTCCTAGCAGATTAATTCTGAAGGCTGCACTACGATGTCATGTCTCCTAGAAGGATATTAGTAGCCTGGTATCTTCTTCCTAGAATATTAACTTGGCAAATGAAGGATTTCCTAAACTTTCATCTACCTTATAGTAATCCTTTGATCCTATGAAGGATTATGCTTTAGAAAATTCCCATGATCCACAACTCCCCCTCGGGAGAGAGTGTTCAGAGCTGTCTGTGCTCTGATACTATGTTAAAAGATTAGAGAAAAAAGTAGCCACAGTCCACAGAGAGATAAAGAAAATATACACAATAATAAACTTTGAAGTGTCACTCTTCATTACACACAATAAACATATATATACAATTATGGGATAGCAGAAATGTTCATCTTCCCACGGAATAAGAAGCGAACCTTATTTACAAATATAGCGAAATAAAACTGCCAGCTGGTTGGATGTCCAGCCSTACTATTTTTAACATGCTTGAGTCAGAGTTGKGGAGTAGCTGAAAGGAAGATGCACAGGGGCTGACGGAGTGCTGGTTGAGGAACCTGAGGGGTAGATGTTTAATTGGCTTGAGTCCTGCAGCATTGTAGTTGGTTTGAGTCTGGGATAGAGTACATGTGGGCAGATTTCACCCTTCTTCTTTCAAACCCTGACTTGGGGATGGTATCCAAAACTGATACCTACGGTTGAGAGGAAATTGCTCCAACACAGTAGATTTTCCATGTCGCAACTTGTTGAAAAGATGAGTATTTACATTTAATTACGTTCTATAATGAATTCTTTCATGCTGTTCCATATTCTACTATGAACTATGAATGTTATGTGTAATTGGTGGAAGCTATAAGCTTATTTGTTGTTGATTTGCATGTTGTTATGCATTTTATGTGAATGTTGAATGTTCTGCTGTTAGATTCATATTCTGTAGTGGAATGAAGAATGGTAGGCATGAAATTGGGGGAAATGATATATAGATTCGATTCAGATTTCTGTTAATGCATCTGTAAATTCTGCATATCATTTACATCAGAAATCTGGTAAGCGCTGTTGGAAGGTTTGGATAGAAGCTCAATTTGATTTACAGTCAGCAATCAGACTAGTAACAAAAAGAAGGTTTGAATTTGGTAAAATGGGTACCTAGCTGCCAGCATGGGGAGCCCCCGGGTATGTCACAAATTGGTATTAGAGACCAGTTATGGTGCTGAGGCCTTTTGGGTAAGTTTAACACAAAGTATGTCATCTTCAGTTTCAGTACTGAAGGATTTGGATCAGATTTTCGGAGAAATCTGGGTGAAATGTCTATACTGAATCCTTTGGACACTTGTGCTTGGTTTCAGAGTTCAATGGAAGGGCATTTTGACTTTTGTATTACTGGGAGAACAGATTTTGAAAATCTGTAGAAATCAAAGAGGTTGATGCTTCAAGCCTAGGGAAGTGCAAAAAGTTAAAAACCATTCCGAACAGGGCAAGTGTTGAAACCCAGCCAAGTGCTGTTGTGACATTCAAGGAAATTTTAAAATAATTTCTAAGTACCAGAAACTTGTCAATTGATAGAAACGATTTGTGCTGGAAGAAACTCGTTGTGTTGATTAAAGTTTAAACCTGGATGGAATTTTTTGTAAGTTCCATGACATCGGAAATGACCTTGGAAGTTAACCATCGAGAAGCTCTGAAGAAAAGTGAGAACTCAAATTTCCCATGAGGGGTTTTTGAGAAAGTTCAAAAAATGGGCAAGAGCCAAAACTTGGAAAAAATCTTTATAGCCATAAAAATAGCTATTGGAAGATAGTCATCGAAAGATTGGCAAGCATGCATGAGACAGATTTTTTATGACAACATTCCAAGGGAGAAACCATTCAGGAAATTCTAATTTTTTATCTAAGTACTAGAAACCTGTCAATTGACAAAAATCATTTGTGCTAGGAGAGACCCATCGTGTTGATTAAAAAATAAATTTAGACCTTATTGAAATTTTTTCCAAAACCTTTGACATCAGAAGCTAACTATCGGGAAGCTCTGAAGGAAAGTGAGAACTCAGATTTCTGATGAAGGATTTCCAATGCAGGGTTTCTGAGGAAGTTAAAAAAATGGCCAAATGTCAAAAATTTGGAAACACCCTCCAATATAGCCACCAGAAATAGCCATTGGAAGATTGGCAAGTGTGCATGAGATAGAGATTTTCTTTGACTACATTTTGAGGGAAGAAAATGAAAATGTGAAGAAAATGAAAATGACTAAGTATGAGAAGAAACTAGTGATCGGAAAAGGGAAGTAAATGAAAATGTGAAGAAAATGACTAAATATGAGAAGAAACTAGCGATCAGAAATGGTCATTTGAAGATAGCATCGGGGATAATGAGCACTATAGAACAATGAAATTTTCGATGATAGAGGGATAAGTGATTTCTGTTGAATAATTGTTGAGAAAGTTTTAAAATTCAACATAGTATCTGACAATTATTGAAAAATATGAGAGAACAAAGCGGGCAAAGGTTTCTGATGAAAGAAAGGTAGGAGATAAGATAATAATTTTATTAATGTACAAATGATCATAAAAGTAGGTCAATGGAACTGCTGAGTACAATTGTGCCAATACAATGTGGGAGGGCAAAAAAGGCTCCTATATAAAGCAAGATGCAGAATGTAAAGTGCTGATCTAAGCCAAAACCTGAAGACTGAACCCAAAGAGCAGAGAGCAGGTCTGGAAGAAAAATGTAAAAGGGGAGTATATCCAAAATCCTAAATACAAATAGTGTAAGCATATCAGGGTCTGCTAGAGCTATCTCCCCTACATCTGAGGCCGAATGGAGGAAAATCTATATACAAGACTGTCTAGAGGACCTGGAAAAAGAGCTGGACTGCACAACATGCTACTGCCTGGAAGAACTCATCTGATTGCTAGTGTGAGATCTGGAATGACAATGTTTCCGGGTCTCTGGGAAGTAGGGATGCTCCCCTGCCTCTTCACTGATCTGGGAATGGAAGCAACACTACTATCGGTCTGTTGCTTGGTCCCCCTGGTAGATAGGAGCACTGTAGAAATGAGTAAATTTGAAAAACAAATCAAGCAAGTATGAAAAATTAAAATTAGTCATCGGGAAAATCCATATGTCAGTGGTAACGTAGATACCAGATGAACGAACACATTTCAAATTGTCTAACAAAATGTCTTTTTGACACTTACAAATTTGGTCAGGATGTGGAGACAATAGGAAGATTCCATTTTCACAAGACAAAGGGACAAAAATTGGCAAGTAGCCTAAATCAAGACAGAAATTGGGTAGTGAGAGTCCGATATGGAACTGCATAAAACCTAGAACTAGATCTGAGAAGTTCCCAGTAGAATTACAAACATTATAGGAATGATGCAAAAATCTCTAGTGTTAGGGAAATATTGGGAGAAAAAGTGATGGCAAATCTAGAAAAATTCTCCTAGTATAGATTGATTTGCCTTCCCATTTCAGACAACTTCATTGTCGTGAAAATTTTCCAGATCCTCACTATTTGTGAAATAGGAAATTGCAACTCAATTTAGAAAAAGTGCAACAAAAGATAAGTTGTCATTTTGCAAGAGGTACATTAGTTGATAGGAAAAACGTATGATCACGCTGAAGATTGTCAAGTATTCAAAATCCAAAACTCAAACAATCCTGATAAAATTTTTCTTCTAGTTCTCCTTCGATCTTCTTCAACAGTTGCTAGAATTTATTCACAAACCTTGATGTACACCAACATAATTGTAGAAAGTAGTAAGATGCTAACTTTTGGAGGGCGTAAAAGATAGCTTCAGAATCTGTTTGCAACAGGCTTACAACCATTGGAAAGCACTTTCAGAGGAGAACCAAACTACACATTCAGTTTTCTGAAATTAATTTCTGATCTCTTAGAAACATTAGCAGAACAGAGATTTCAGACTTGATTTGACAAAGAAATTGTCAATATGATAAGATAAGATAAGATAATTTTATTAATGTCCAACAAGTGACCACAACTAGGACAATGGGACTGTCACAATAGTGTCAATACACCATGGGAGCGCAGAGGTCACTCCTATAAAAACCAAAAGCAGATCTAATCTAAGATTGAAAATCTAATAGCTAGAAAAGAACGTGCTGCTGGAAATCTGAAGTGATATATGGATTGCTAAGGGCCAAAAGCCAAAGCCAAACACACCCTGGAGGGATGCCTCGGAAGGTGTTACAAGTGGAAGGGAAGAGAAGCCTTAGAACCCCCTGGACTTGTAGCCTGAGGAGAGGAGGAAACGCTGCTTTGTGGGTCATCCACCTTTGTATACGTAACACTCCTTGCATCCGAGGCCGAAGAGAAAAACCTTGTAATAGAAGACTATCCAGAAGAGATGGAAGAAGTACTGGTCCACTGCCTGTCTCTCTGCCTCAAAGGAGGAGCTCGCTATTGCTATCTGGAAGCAAAGGAATCCTTGTTGGAAGTCCTAGCCTTGTCTTGAGATCCAAGTCTACAACCATGCACAGGTCTTGTTGATGGGGGTAAGAGGCCCCTCGAGATCTCTTGGATTTGTACCTTGCTTGAATGGTGTCGTGGTCACCCATTGGTGCCCCTGTTTGGTGGGAGCACTGGAAAAAAGGGATGTAATTGTCCAAGTAGTGTCCGACTGAGGGGGCCTCACCATGGAAGATTGAACATCTAGTGTCTCCCTCAAAAACAAGGCTAAGCACCGTTGATTTGGGTATTGAAAAAAGGTGGAGAGAGAGTTTTGAGGCTCCTTGAAGAGTTACTAAAACTGTCTTTGAATCTCATAGTAGATAGAACACTAGAAAATAAAGTGCTCCATCTTGATCTTCTGCATATGACATCACTAACAAATCCTATCCTCCCGTGGATTTGATGCTTGACCTCTATCCATAGCTCATGGAAACCCACTCAAAATTGGCACAAAGGGATCTTGACTGCATGCACCCATTGTTGAAGCGTGTAAGGGGGTCGAACAATGAGGTTGTCTCTTTGCACAAGGAAGTGCTCTGCATAGAAGTCCATCTTGGGCTTCAACATTCCTGGTAGGTCAAGCCAAGTAACTTGGACATACTGCTTGTAGATGTCATCTTTGATAATCTTGTTCATCTCTTGCTTATTTTGTAGGAAATGTCTATGGATGCCTAAAGAATACTTGAAAGGAGGCAACAATCCATTGAGATGTTAACTTACCACAAAAGACTTGAAACCTCTAGAAACCATAAATTGTGAACCCAATTAGTGGGCTTGTTTGAGGCTATGGCCTCCTAGGAGCATTTAGCGAGGTACAAATAACACTCCCTACTGGGTCCCAAGTTAGCAAAGCACTAGATATGATGTAGAAGTGAGACCAATCTAAAAATGGTCTCGAGCCAAAAGGGATGGGCCACAAACTCTACTTGAACAATGGTGTGGGGAACTATCCTCTTGCTCTTGACGATACGAAAGAGCACGTGGGTCTATACACTCTCCATGTTGGCCTAGTCTGACTCAAGTAGGCTAGTCCCCCATGTTAGAAATAAAGGAGAAGTGTTCATTTTTCCATAGACAATATAGCAATATTGTCACCCAACCATAGGCACGCAACCACCCTCGAGCACCTTTAACCTTGACAGACAAAATAATTCCAGAAGCAAACCCTAGAACCAATAGTCAACCAAAGTAGCGTACTTCTCTCCAAAGCTAGTGTACCAAACAAAGAATCCAAACCATAACCAAGGTAGAAAGTCCAAACCATAACTAAAGACCAAAAATCCCAGTTGCAGTAGTTGCAGCTGCACTACTTCTCCAAACTCGCGCATTGTTTCTGGTTTTCTATGTGAGAGAGAGTGAACAAATGAACCAAGACGTCCTCTATTTATACTAATTTGTCCAATGACTTTTTTGGCTGGGCCGACCTGACTTTTTGGTAATTATATTTTCTGTTTATCTTTTTCTTGTGGAGATGACTTGTGTTCCTGGAGTATAATACCTTAATATTATATATTCTGTTGAGTCGACATGTCTTCTAGGTTCTCACACATTTGTTTTGGGTTTCTCTTGCTTCCTGGAATATTTTAGTCTCGTCAAAGGTTACACGTAGAGGTTAATACCTCCTACAACTACCATAATATCAACACCCCACACCTCAAAATGCCTTGAACTATAAAGAAAATGTCTTTGGTGCAAACATGAATGTTGGAGGTGTTGAAATAGTGTTTGGTGGACACAAAAACCAAGAAGGACCTCAAAATTTGGTGGAAACCGTGAGGAGCTTGCGGGTTGAAGTCCAAAGATGCATAGTAGAAAATGAGACTTTGATAAGAGCCCAAGAAGAACAAAATTAGATAAACACCTGGATGCTTCAAAGCCCAACAAAAATATAGAGGCAACTATAGCAAAGGCAAAGCTCCAATAATGTTGATGGGAGCAAAAGTAGCTCGAGAAGGGATTCTCGTATAAGATCCTCACAAAATGAGACATAGCAGCCATCTCCATCTGAATCGTCCTCTAGTGAATCATATGTATTCAAGGAGCCATTGAGTAGTATAGACTCTTCTCAAACTAGTCATAGGAGGAAGAGGCACAATCGTGATAACCTACAGGATGTGTTTCATAAAGCATGGCAACCCACATTTGACGGTGAAATCAAATTTGGGCAACAGGGTGAAGCATGGATATTGGGTATGAGAAAATACTTCTAGATCCACGGTTACTCAGGAATCATGAAAGGCAAAGTTGTCGTTTAGAACTTGATTAGCAAAGCTTCTCTTTGGTGGGAACATACTGGCAGTTAAAGAGGTTCAATGATAAGAGGAAGAAGTAGTTCAAGAAGTATTTCAACAAAAGTCTCTATCCGATCATTATTACGAGAAGAAAGTAAATGAGTTTCATGACCTCAAGTAAGGTCAAATGTCTATTGATGAATCTGATCGAAAGTTCATGGAGTTGCTAAAGTATGTCAAGTACATCAAAGATGAAAAGCTAAAAAGAAATCGCTTGTTGAGTGGACTGCAACCTGCATACAACAATTAGATTTAGATCATGGAATCGCAAGTTCATGAAGAAGCAACAAATAAGGAAAAAAATAGTGAAGAGCAGGAAAAAGGAAAGTAAGATTCCCAAAAGATTTTGAGGGACAAGTGTTAATTTTCCGGAACCTAGCACCCGACGATTAATTCCGAGCAAACCACATTTACTGAATAATAGTATAGCTAGGTTATTAACGATAAATTCAATGGAATCATTAAACGGAAACCAAACACATTTGCACAATAGATTTATGGGTAAACTACCCCTGGAAAAACCCTGAAGGGAAAACCAGATTTGTGATGATTTTATTGCTATAAAATCATGGCTCCCGTCCTAGGATAATGGCCCTTTAGAGGAAATACAAATCAACAAATAACCAAGCCCTACAAGCCTTAAGACTAGTCCTTCAATCTTGCTGGTTGGTTGCTATATCCCTTGCCTTCCCTTTGCACCCTTGCCTCGACCCCTGCTCTTGCACACCTGAATGTTTACTCACTCTTTGTGTACCATCACTGTATCTCCTCCTCTCACTCAAGCTGCCTTTTATAATGTTGATATTTGACCAAATCAATCACTAACTGAAACCCTCAATCTCCAAAGTGATCAAAGGCTGAGATCTAATCTCACCTTCACTTTTAGATCCAATGGCTAGGACTTAATTTAATTCACTTAAGTTACTAATGCCAAAACCTTGGGCATTTAACTTAATTAACCTCCATTAATTCTAAAAGGTCATTCACTTAACTAAGGTGAATTCCCTAAGTTGAATTCCCTAAGTCTTGAGAGGGGGCATTAGACGACTTCCACGTGCTAGACACAAGCTAACGTGGAAGTACCTGTTCGATGCTACCAAAAATATCAACAACAAGAAAAGAGAAAAGCAGGGAAGAAAGGAAGGGTTCAAATAACCTTTCTTTAGAAACCGTCCAAGTTGTTTCTAACCAAATTAGCCAGCACAAAGTGGAACAAAACCAATAGAATCCTTGGGAAAGAGGACAAGACCTCCAATTTTTTGTTGGGGTTGTGAGGAGGAGCATTGTATAAAGGCTGCTCACATTGGAAAGAAAAAAATAAGGTTGTCCACGATATTCAAGAGGCTACAACTGCGAATGATGTGGCACATACCATACTCATGCTCTATGTTGCTCTTGAAGAAGACCCTCAGGCAGATCATCAATTTGCCATGGTTGAAGTTTAAAGTAAAATTGCAAAGCAATCTTTTTCAATTTTAGTTGATCTTGGAGCTAGTCACAATTATATTCTTTTGAAACTAGTTGAAAGTTATTTTCTTAAGTGGAGTAAGCACAAAAGGCATGACTAGTGTAGTTAGCCACCAAGACCAAGAGAGAAGTGAGGGAGATGGTAGAGAGACCCAATAGAACTAAATGGTATCTCTGTGCATGCCGATCTAAATGTTGTGCCTCTTTGCATATATGATGTGCTCATTAGAATGGATTGGTTGGCGCCACATGATGCCAAGGTTGATTGTTAGAGAAAAAAATTAATTGCTTTGAAACCTAAGAACAATAAACCCAAGAACAATAAATGGAATTCCAAGGCCAATTTCTAGAAGGCATATTTCATCCCTGCCTCTAAATATGTGCTTTACTAAGAAGTGCAAACTGTTTGCAGCCTATGTGTTAGAGCTGACAAAACATAGTTTCAAACCTTGATGATTTTCCTATCTTGCAAGAGTTTAGAGATGTGTTTTTGGATGAAGTACCTGGATTTTCTCCAAAGAGAGATATTATTGACCTTGTCCTTGGAGTTGCGCTTGTGTCAAAAATTCCTTACATTATGAGTACTTTAGAAGGGCTAGAAATGTGATTGTAGGAATTGTTGCACAAAGCGTACATTAGGTTAAGTGTTTYACCTTGGGGAGCACTAGTCTTGTTTGTTAAAAAGAAAGATTCAACACTTAGGTTGTGTATTGATTACATACAATTGAATAATGYTGCCATCAAGAACACGTACGCTCTACCTAGAATAGATGACGGGTTCAATCGTATGAGAGGCRCGCGCCGCGAACGTCTTCTTGTAGATTGACTTGAGGTYGGGTTATCACAAARTTAGAATCAAGGACAAAGACATTTACAAAACTTTTAGAACAAGATATKACCATTAAGAATTTGTAGTGGTGCCATTTGGTTTGACAAATGCACCAACTACATCTATGTGCCCAATAAACAATGTTTTCTGCAAATATTTGGACAAATTTGTTCTCATCTTCCTTGATGATATATTAATCTATTCCAAGTTTGAAAGAGGAGCATGAAGAATACTTGCGACTATTACAAGTGATGAGAGAACACAAGTTGGATGCCAAGTTGAGCAAGTGTTACTTTTACCAAAAGACAATTCAATATTTGGGACATTATTTTTGTAAAAGGAATAGCAATGAATTTGGAAAAGATAGAATCCACAATGGGATGGCCCACTCCCATAAATGTTTCAGATGTAAGATCATTCATGGAGATTCATAGACGAATTTTCTAGATTTGCCTGTCCAATTGCCTTTGTTCAAAAGCATGGGAAAAGTTTGAGTGGACGCAACAATGTGAGGAAAGTTTCCAACTATTGAAGAAGCATTTCACAAGTGCACTAATTCTGAAAATAGCTTATCTGGATGAAGATTTTGTGGTATGCACAAATGCTTGCATTGAGGGAATTGGTAGAATTCTTACACAGAATGGTCATGCAATATGTTATGTATCAAGAAATTTGAAAGAGCATGAGCAAAACTACGCTACACATGACTTGGAGCTTCTTATAGTAGTGCATTCTTTGAAAATGTAGAGACACAACTTGATGGCCATAAAATTTGAGTTTAGGACAGATCATAACAGCCTGAAATACTTATTTGACCAACAAAATTCGAATGCTAGTCGGACAAGATGGTTGTAATTCCTTTGTGAATTTGATTTGAGATCAAACACATAAAAGGGAAAGAAAACAAGGTTGCTGATGCACTTGGTGAAAGAATGCATATATCAACCATTATCATATGCATATATGATTTGAGAAAAAGAGTTACTGAAGCTCTTGTATGGTAGTAGATGCAACACTTCAGCGAGTTATTGAAGCTCTTTGAAGCTTGGATGTTGTGCCAAGCTAGCACCTGGTCACCGCGACCTATTCCAAATCCTAGATAGGATTGCATATAGACTTGCATTGCCTGCTAGCGTTAGAGCTCACACTATTTTTCATTTTTCTTCACTTAAGGAATATATACATGATCCTAACCACGTGCTTGATTGGCCATTGATTTAGGTAGAACCAGAGGAAGAGGTCTAAACAAAGCTTTTAAAGTTTATGCATTCTCTACATGAATGTAGCATTGCTCCAGAACTGAGCGGTTGGTCAAGTAAAGGTGCAATCGAAGTACTGTGGAACAGGTGAGGCCACCTAAGAGTTGGAGTATGCCGTGATGGAGACATTCATATTTACTTGATCTTGAGACTACATTGAGGTTGGTGCTATTCCCAAGGGCAGGGGAATGTAGTACTTTGATTTTGACCCTTGGAATTAATTATTAAACTTGGTCAGATTTGTATGAAGTATGTGATATGGTTATTTTGATTAGTGTTGAGTCACATGGGCTGGGTTTAA
>SNQJ01S0191022.1:0-15938 GCA_010110895.2 Picea sitchensis | reverse complement strand
AATTCTTTCACCAATTCTCCAATGAATCTTGCTTAACCTTTTCCATGAGAATTCCCTCAATATATAGGAGAGAACGAGATAGTTACTTGGATAAGAATGATCCCACAATATCAGGGAATCCAGTACAAGGATAACCATTCAAATTCCAATCCATTCTTCTAGAATATTCCCTTCTAGAAACATCGAGAATTCCTCTTTTTCCATGCTTTAGGAAGAGTTCGCACCCTGGCTATTCAACACAGTGCAAGAGGTTTGCACCCTGGCTTAAAGAAGCCTGTGAGAATGGGTCATTCTCACACCCAAATATATTAGCAGCCTGCGAACCTTCTTCAAAAATGAGTTTTCTGGGAAGAGATGAAAGCAACTTTTCTCAGGAGAAAGTTCTTATGAAGATCATGAGTACACCATCATTAATACATCATCATGACGACCAAAATCATGGGTAACAGTACGTCAGTTCGCTCTAAGGCCCAACTGATCATGTCATTATAAGTCATAAGTCGCGGCTGTGTATCTATTTTGTGGAGCTCAGACTCCGCTATATCTCGAAGCTTGTTGTTGGCGTCATGAGGAAAATTTTAATTTCATAATCCAGAGTCTCGAAAATCTGCCTCCAGGATTTTATGGAATCGATGGCATGCGATATTGTATCAGATATAACGTCTCAGTCTGGACTTGATCTTTCTGCAATTTCTTGGCTTTTCTTGGGTGCCTTCTTAGGTGTCATGATACCTGTGCTGGATCAGAGACCTGTTTACAGAGAAAAAGTGTATAAAACCAAGTAAACATGACTTGCTGCAGATGTAAAGGATAATAATGAAGTTTGAAATATAAGACCCTCTTAACCTTCAATTTTTCATTATAATGAGTGTACAGACGCAGACGACCAAAAATTAATGCTTTTTAATGGAAAGATATTCCTGGAGATACGCTTTCGTTTTGAAAAATATCTTCACTCATTCATTATTAATACTATTGTATATCGACGAGTTAAAAATTGGAGTTTCAAAAATCATTGCCTTCCTCAATCCCCGAAATGCGAAAAGCAGCTTAGTTATCACTAATCCTATTTCAAAATCAAATTAACCTTAATCTTAAACCTTGTTTAGAGAAAACATGATTTTGCATTTTGGAACTTTGGGGATCCTATCGTCAGGGGATAAGTCATAAGAAAAAACTCGAAACGCGAAAGATTAAGGAAAATATAGTTATGTTTAGGAACTTAATTAATTACGGGTTTACAGAGCTCTTTGTGGAAAACAACGGAAAAAGTAACCTCTATTTCTTCCCCCTTTTAATTTTTTTTAATATGTTAAACATTTTCAGGATTTCAGCACCTAGAAAATAAGACGGTTGAAGATCATACTTCGAGAAAAATTGAATCTCGAAAACCCGAAAAGGAAAGGAAATATCTGACTCCTGTTTGGATTAAATGTGGCTCCACGACTTAGCAAAAGATGAAGCTTTAGTTTCCAAGGGTAGAAAAATTTAAACTTCGTGTCAACACCATGAATCCTAGATAGTCTTTCAAAACTCAACCATATGTGACCACCATACATACATAAATTATGTATGCCAACATGTAATCATGAAAACCTGCAGCAAGCAATGTCAGACCTTGCAAAAAACCATGACAGACTCTGCAACACAGAGTTATACCATTATACCATGTTGCAACTCATGTGCATAGCCTTTTTCCCAAGGATTTACCACAGATACGTGGCCTGCTGCACATACAACTCACATATGTACACGACTTATTCATAGGTCAGCTTGCGTATTTACGTTATTGTTACCATTGTAACCTCTGTATGCTTATGAATATGACAAACTTGAGCTTCCCTTAAGGATTTCATTATGATCTGGTTGTTTAGTCTTCTTTACCCACTTATAAAGGTGTCATTGCTTCTTAGAACTTGATCTCTAAGCTTCCATCTTTTCAAAAACAAAATCCTTCCTAACTTCATGCCTTCTTCTAGTCATGCTATATGAATTCCTCATCATGGACTTTCTTCTTGTGTTCCAGCAATCTTGAGATTTGTGACCGCATCCACTACAATTGTAGCATCTCATGATGTGACAATGAACAACAATCTGTCCTACTTGATTACATCTCCAACACCTTAGGGTGTTATGAAATCTTTCTTTATCTTTTCTTGCATAATATCTGCATTCCAAAGCTTTGTGACCATATTCATTACATGAGTAACAATGACCATGAAAAAAAATTTCATACCTTTTCTTTGGTGTACATCTTGAAGGTGTCTCTCTTCTTTGAGGGGTAAATATGGCTTCTTGATGTCTTTCTTGCTTTGTTCTTTTGAAACTTTCCTTGCCTTGTGTATATGGTTGACTTGCAACATTATTTCCATTCTTTAAGAGTGAGGGACTTACCTCATGCTTCTTTGAAGTTCTTGCTTCAACATGTGTAGCTTCTTTCTTGTATCCAAGACCTGATTTATCATTTGATGATCGTGATCTTTGACTATCCAAGATCTCATTCAAGATTGTTGAGCTATTCAAGAATTTGTTTTACTTTTCTACTTTCTTTCGAAGATCAACAACTTTAGATTCCAACTTATGACACGACTCTTCCTTTTCATTTACTTGATCCCTTAGTAGTTCCTCTACCCTTTTAGATTCTTCAATTTGGGTCTTGAGATGAACACAAACTTCAAGACTTTTGCTAATCTCATCATCTAGCTTCTTATTCTCTTCTATTTCATTATTTAGTCTTTTGATCTCTTCTTATTTTTATTCTAATTGAGTCTTTTTACTTTCTTCTTGTTCCTTGATCATTTCCTTTAACTTCAATATATTATTTTGGTTCCTTTTAAGAAGATTTTTAGTGTTATCAGAAATATAGCTATATTCTATCTAACAATGGTCATAGTTGTATTCAAATAGACAACATTAAACTTTCATTTTAAGTTCCTATAGTTCTTCTTCTACTTATTCCATGGGATAACTATCATTTGAATCTACATAAACTATCTCTAGTTTTTCTTCTTCACTTGTAGAGAAATATTCAACATCATCACATTTTGAAATATTGCAATCAGGGGTTTTTGGAGATTCTTTACCTTCATTGATCTTGATGGATTTGTATTCAAGGTATTCCTTTTTTCCAACATCATCACATTTAGAATAATTGCAATTAGAGGATTTTGGAGATCCTTTACGTTCATTGATCTTGATGGAATTGTCTTCAAGGTCTTCCTTTTTGCTTTGATATGTCTTCTTTAGCTTTAGCCATAGATCCTTGGTGGAAGTGCATTGTCCCATGCTCTCTTTGATAGAACTTAAGATTCCACTAAGAATGGTCTTGAGAGCCAATAAATCATTCTTCTTTTCTTCCCTTTGAGCTGCAAACTTTGACATGTTCTTCAAAGGAAATGATCCACCAATAGTTTCTTTCCAAACACCCGCTCCTATTTCCTTCAAATGCACTTTCATTTCTATTATCCATGTAGAATAGTTTTCCTCATCAAGGATTGGAACTTCATCATCCATTTGTGTGTCCATGGATCTCCTCCAAGATTTTTAAGGCTTATAGTGAAGGCATGCTCTGATACCAATTGTTGGACACACCGACCACACTGAGAGGAGGGGTGAATCAGTGTAGGGATCTTTTTCAAACTTCTCTTCACAAAACTCTTTAGTTAGAAATCACCATTTACTCATTACATATTTCTGTCATTTATAACCAGTTAAATGTGAGCATACATCAGTAAAATATACCAGCAGCATATATCATCAATAATTCATCACCACAAGGAACACAAAGAACACAAGATGTATGTACAATTTTATTTTTACTACGAACTACAATACTTGGGTTATCAAGAACAACTGAATAGAGTTACAACTCCACAAGAGCACCAGCTCTACAATGCAAGACTCAACTGACACAACTCAGCACCAACTAAGAAGAGGAATCAATCCTCAAAAGATACCAATATGTCAACAGGTACATGACCTGTCAGTAGTGCAGCATGTGTGCTTATCAGTCCTAAAGCACTGAATGAAGCACCTGTGCTTATCAGTCCTGATTATTCCAATGATTTTCTGATTTTCTCTTTTTCTTGATTTGATATAGTGGCAGTTGTTCTACTGTAGAATAATGTTGAAGGGCTAGAGAAACCTATTTCATTTTTCAGCAGGGAATTGAGGGATGTAGAGGTCAAATATGACATCATGGAGAAGCAAGTCTATGCCTTGGTTAAAGCTCTCAAATATTTTAGAGTCTATGTTTTACATTCAAAAACCATTGCATATGTTCCTTCAGCTTCTGTAAAGGACATTCTCATTTAGCCTGACATAGATGGGAGAAGGAGCAAGTGGATTGCCAAAATCCTTGAATTTTACCTCGAAATAAAACCCACCAAATTAGTTAAAGGAAAAGGATTAGCCAAGTTGTTGGCTGAATCTAATTGTAAATATTTGGGGGTTACTCCATCAACACTTGCTTAGAGAGTTAGTCAGCTGAGTTGTCTAACAAAAATTCATAGGATCGCCTTCCATTGGCAGTATGCACCTGGTATAAAGACATTATATATTTTCTACAAGAATTAAAGCCTCCATATGGAATGGGAAAGAGAAAAGCAAGAGATTTAAAACTCAAAGCAATCAGGTATTTCCTTATTGACTAGGTCTTGTATTAGAAAGACCCTCTAGGAGTTCTTTTGAGATGTTTAGACACACAGGAGGCCCAAAAAATTATGTTTGAGTTCCATGACAACCTATGTGGAGGACATCACTTCTGGAGGACCATGGCCTATAAAATTATTAGGGTTGGGTATTTTTGGCCTACTTTGTTCACCGATGTCTATGAAAAAGTCATAACTTGTATCAAATGTTAGAAATTCTCAAGGAAGCAACAAATCAAGTCTCTCCCATTGAATCATGTGATGGCTTTTGGACCCTTTCAGTAGTGGGGTCTAGAATTCATTGGAGAAATGCATCCTGCTTCAAGTGGTCAGCACAGGTGGATATTAACTGCAACAAATTATTTCACCAAATGGGTAGAATCTATCCCCACAATGAGTGCTTCACACAAAGTAATCATTGGTTTTCTTGAAGATATTATGGCAAGGTTTGGTTGTCTGAATAGAATCATCACTGATAATACTACATCCTTCAAGTCTGAGCCATTGATCAAATTCTATGAATAGTTTGGGATTTCATTAATCCACTCCACCCCCTACTACCCCCAAGGCAATGGGCTCACAGAATCCTCTAACAAGATGTTAGGGTCCTAACCCGCACAAAGGTAGAACAATATATTCAGATGTAATAAAGGTCAATATTAATAAGGCCTTTCAATAAAATATAATTAGGCGGATGTAAGAATACCTAATAGAGGCTTCGGCTTCTAGAAGGATCTTCCTCTAGATGCTTCTTTTTAGTATGAATAAGAGTCGAGGGTATGAGAACCCTAGCTTGGATATTATTGTAATAGAGCTCAGCTCAATTGGAGGTTGCCCCCTCGAAGAGGCCCATGAACATTGATTTCAGATTCAAAGTGTTATTTCTGTTGTTATTCTTATATCATTTCAGTGTTATTGTGGTGAATGTTCTGGTTGCATTGTTGTTATTCTACCATTACTAGCATTTTATTTTTATTCTGCATACATTTTATATCTGGTATATTACAAGTGGTATCAGAGCACTTTCCTCGGAAAAAAGTGTGGGTTAAATTTTTTTCAGGGTAGAGACATATTCCGACATATTTAAGCCACAAAGATCTGTCATTACGCGCATAAACCTGTGGTTGAGGGATTCATGCATGCAGGAAATACAAATGGTACTTAAGCGCACATCTGTTATCCACCCTTGTAACCCCTATTGGTACCCCTTCGAGTGGTAGCACATTAGACAACACCTGTGTACGGATCGACCTAGATTACCTGAAGCCCTCTTTAGATAAATGGATCAGCCGCTTGACTGGTATAGTGTCACCAAGAACAACACTCGGGAAGATAATCTCTAGTACCTGGGTTGTCGGGTAGTACGGATAAGGGTATGGTCTATCCTCCTTATTTAGTTCCCTAAGATATTGGGTTGAGTACTACTCTTGGACCCCACACATATATCAGAGAGCTATAACACAGGGAAAACCCTTGTCTGTAGAACCCTTGAATACCTAACCCTTGGGGACAGAAACATAAACAAATTAAAACAGACAAGATCTATTGCCACGTAACTGTGTTCGGGTTGCCAAGTAAATACACATTTCTTTCTGGTTAAGAATTTGGGCATTTCCTCTCTATAGTATTCTTCAAACCAGACATAAAAAAATAAAAAATTAAAAAAAAGTCTAGAAATTGTTTCACCATTATTTCAGCCCTATTCCATTGGATTCATCTCTTCACCCTCATCACATTCATGCATATCATTTTTTTGGAAAAAAAAATTTACCCCGCCCGCCCTTTTTCAATTCCCCCATCCTCATGGCCCATACTCGTAGCCAAGACTTGGAAGCTCACTTCAACACCTTGCAGTCTGGTCTCATTGAGACCCAACAAGAAGTGAAACAACTCAGTGCCAATGTCATCGCCATCAATACAACCATGCAGTCCTCAATGGGCAAAATCAAATAAGACCACACCACCTAGCTTGAATCGGTCTTTTTGGCACTCTGCACCAAACTACATATCCCTATAGACAAACCTTCCTCTTCCTCACCCCCACATACTAAAGGTGATCATTCTTTTCATTCCCATACCTTGCAGAACCATCACTTTCAATGTGACCTACGCCTTCCATAGGTGGATGTGACCAAATTTGATGGCTCGGACCCCACTGGTTGGGTAACCCAACTGGAACATTACTTCTCTTTATACAACATTACAGATGACTTGGTCAAACTATGGTATGGTGTTCTCCATCTAGATAAAGAACGTTGGCAATGGTGGAAATGGAGAAAAAATTCTCATCAAGGGTATATTGCTTGGACACAATTTGTGGTAGAGATTTATGAACGCTTTCAAACTGACACCAACCATTTGGGCCATTTGACAAAGATGAAACAATTAGGAGCAGTGGAAGACTTTATAGCTGCCTTTGAGTGCCTGTCTTTTAGAAAAGAGGGCATGTCTGATTCCTTTTTCTGAGAGTGTTTTATCAGTGGCCTCAAGGATGAAATTCAGGCCCATGTCCTCATGGCTCGACCTGAGAGTTGAGTGGAGGCTACCAAAAGAGATAAAGAAGAACAACAGGTTGTATATTATCAAAACCACAAGCCCTCCTTCATCCCTCGCCCTAAACTAGTAAATCCCACTACTCCCTCTGCTCCACTAAAGATCCAAAAATTGACACCGGCTGAAATGGTTGAATGCCAACTCAAAGGCCTTTGTTTATCTGTTATAACTGGTAATAAAATATTTCCGGAGCCACAAGTGTAAAGAACAAAATATTTTTATGGCCATCTCAAGGATATTTCGGAAGAGGATATAGAAACTCCCTCTAATATGCAGATCACCTGAAGCCACTAACATAACCCCTCCCTCGGACCCTCCCTAAGTAGAACCATCCATTTACCTCAATGATCTCTCCTTTGGCTACCGATACTCCCCAAACCCTCAAACTAGTTGGCTACATCAAGCATATGAAAGTCATCATTACGTTTGAGCTATTGAAGCGAGAACCATAATTTTATTCATCGCGCATTGCCCAAAGAAACTCATTTGCTACATCCATACCATCAATAATTTTCAAATCATGATTTACCAATGGTGGTTCCATGAAATGTGGAGGCGTTGTAGAAATGTGCATCTCCAAATTGAAAGGTGACTACCACACAATCCCATATGTTTTTCTATTGACCTTGGGAGGTTGTGACATTGTCTTTGGAGTTGAACGGCTGGCTAAGGGACTTTGGGTCCCATTCTCATGGATTTAAATACTTAACCGTACAGATTCAATAATGGGAGGACCCACCAATATAAGTTCCAAGGCATCCTTGTAGGTTCACCTAAGATCATTTGTTCCCGTGGAAAAGGCTGCTCAAAAAGGGTCATTCTAGTGGTATTGCCCAACTCCATGCCACACAAAACGAAATGGGGCACCTTCCATTTACCACAATACCTCCAAGCCATCCTTTCTAGGCATCCAATTGGTATTTTTCCACTCCCCAGGCCTCCCTCCCTTCCCATGGTGTTCATGATCATTCCATTCCCCCTTCCTTTTCATTAATCCTTCTTCCCAATGTCATGCGTATTGCTCACACATTTTCCCAAAAACAAGAATTGAGAAAATGGTCCAGAGACTCCTGTCTGCGGGCGTTATCTACCCTAGTATGAGCCCTATTCATCTCTATTGTCATGATTACAAAGAAAGAAGGGTTCTTGGCAAGTATATTCACGACTTCCAATGCCCTCAACAAATTTTACCATCAAAGACAAATTCCCCATTCCACTGTCATTGATGACCTCCCTAGATGAGTTGAGTGGGGCCCAATTCTTCACTAAACTAGATCTTAATTTGGGCTACCACCAGATACAAATGAAGAGAAATAGACCCCCAAATCTGCCTTTAGAACTCATGAGGCCACTATGAGTTTTTGGTCATGCCTCTTTGTCTTATGTAATTCCCCCTCTCCACCTTATAAAAGCCTCATGAATCATGTCTTCTATCCTTTTTCCCGCCATTTTGTCTTGAAACACCTTTAGAACTCATGAGGGCCACTATGAGTTTTTGGTCATGCTCTTTGTCTTATGTAATTCCCCCTCCACCTTATAAAGCCTCATGAATCATGTCTTCTATCCTTTTCTCTGCCATTTTGTCTTAGTTTTCTTTGATGATATCCTCATCTATAGAAAAACCTGGACAGACCATCTTGCTCATGTGGATCAAGTTCTCTATCTACTCTCCCAGCACCAAATTTTCCTGAAACAGTCTAAATGTGATTTTGGTGCCTCAGAAGTAGAATACTTGGGTCATCTGGTTGGCAAAGATGGTGTCGGGGTGGACCCTAAAAAGATTGAAGCTATGCAAGACTAGCCTCACCCAAAGACTCTTAAGAGCTTGCAGATATTTCTAGTCTTAACAAGGTATTATCGCAAGTTTGTTAAGATATATGGGAATATTGTAACACCTCTCACTGCTCTCCTAAAAAAGAACTCTTTCACTTGGACTCCAGCCACTGCTCAATATTTTCAAACCTTGAAGATGGCCATGTGCACCACTCCAATCCTTGCCCTTCCTGATTTCACAAAGACCTTTGTGTTGGAATGTGATGCCTCAGGGAAAGGAATGGGTTTTGTCCTTATGCAAGAGGGTCGACCTTTGGCATTTACCAACAAGAAACTATCTGAAATAAATCTGGGAAAATCCATCTATTAAAAGGAAATGTTGGTTATTTTGCATGCCATGGATTTTTGGTGTCCTTATCTATTGGGGAAACGGTTCCAAATTAAGACAGACCATCAAAGCCTCAAGTATTTTCTAGAACAACGCATTTCCTCCCCAAAACAAAAATAAAATGGGTGACTAAACTCTTTGGATATGATTATGAGATCATTTATAAGAAAGGAAAATACAATGTGGTTGCAGATGCACTTTTCTGAAAATATGAAGATGAAGGATCCATTTTTTCTCTTTCATTTATTGTACCAGATTGGCTCCAAGCGTTCGCCAGGAATGGCTACAAGACCCCAAAAGTTCACAGTTGATCCAGCAATTGCATTACAATGCTCCAGCTTCCCCAGGGTACTTACAGCTCGAGAGGCCATTCTCCGTACCCTTAAAGCGAATTTCTTCATGGAATAGAATCACATGAAGAAAGAAGAAGATCAAGGTCGCTCTGAACGTCAATTTGCAGAAGGGGATCAAGTGTTTCTTCGACTGCAACCTTACAAGAAAAATTCCCTCAAGGCTGAGCATTGTGAAAAGCTAGTGCCCAAATTTTATGGTCCTTATACTGTGCTCAAGCGTGTGGGAGAAGTCTCCTATCAGTTAGCTTTTCCCAGCCATTCGAAGCTACATCATGTTTTTCATGTTTCATGCTTAAAGAAGGTGATTGGAGCTAAGTGCCAAATTCAAACCAACCTTCCAGAGTTAGCTGAAGAAGGATCCATTTGGCTACAACCAGAAGCAGTTTTCGACCAGAGTGAGTGTCACCTACGTCAGAGAACCATCAATGAAGTGCTAGTCCAGTGGAAAGATACAACTCTAGCAGATGCCACTTGGGAACCAACTACCATTCTACAACAATTTCCTCATCTCAAGCCTTGAGGACAAGGTTGTTTTTAATTGGGCGGACATGTTAGGGTCCTAACCCGCACATAGGTAGAACAATATATTCAGATGTAATAAAGGTCAATATTAATAAGTCCTTTCAATAAAATAGAATAAGGCGGATGTAAGAATACCTAATAGAAGATTTCGCTTCTAGAAGGATCTTCCTCTAGATGCTTCTTTTTAGTAAAAATAGGAGTTGAGGGTATGATAAACCTAGCTTGGATATTATTGTAATAGAGCTCTACTCAACTGGAGGTTGCCCCCTTGAAGAGGCCCATGAACATTGCTTTTAGATTCAAAGTGTTATTTCTGTTGTTATTCTTATATCATTTCAGTGTTATTGTGGTAAATGTTTTGGTTATATTGTTGTTATTTTGCCATTACTAGCATTTTATTTCTGTTCTGCATACATTTTATATCTGGTATATTACACAAGAGCCTTATAAGAATTATCAAAAGACTGCTAGAGGAAAATAAGAAGGCATGGGATTCAAAGCTCAAATTCGCTCTATGGGATGATCGAGTGACAACAAAGAGGTCCCTGGGCATCTCCCCTTCCAACTGGTATATGGGAAAAAAGCAATTTTTCCTTCTCAGCTTGCCCTGCCTGTAGAAAAATTCTTTCAATATTATCAAGGAGAGCCTGATGATATGATCAGAAGGATTCATCAACTCATATAATTACAGTAGACTCGAGAGCAGGTGATGGGCAGATCACATGACCTTCAACAGAAAATCAAACAGGCATTTGACAGGAGGAGTAGTAAGGAGGATTTCCAACTGGGAGATATGGTACTCAAATGGGATGCGCCTAGATAGGACAAGGGAAAACATGGAAAATTTGAAGCCCTTTGAATTGGTACCTTCAAGATTTCTAAAGCATTTCCAAAAAACACTTACAAGTTGCAGAACTTGGACAGTGATGAATTTTTTGGTGGCCCTATAAATGGGCACTTCTTGAAAATATTTTTTGTTTGAATCCGCAGTCGGTGTCCCTCCATTGTAAATACTGTTATGTTTTTATTTTGTTTTGTTTTCTAGTAGGAGACTCCAACCCAAGGACCAACAGTTAGGCACTGAAACTACAAACGAGTTATTGGCATCTCACAGGGAGCAAGCCATCCCCCATGGAGCCTAATGTTATCACATTTATTTGTAAAGGGGGTTTTTTCCTAAGAAATTGACCCCTTTTGTGAAAAAAGGGCAAGAAGTGGGATAAAAACCCACAAAATCCCACTTATCCTAAGTTTTGAGAGCCCGAGCGCACCGTGCTAAGCAACACGTAAATTTTTGTGGCTGAGATCCGCGTGCCTAGATATACGGCGCAGGATTCGTATTGGACCCCCCTCGACATTCTACCTTTAACCAAGGGGGGGGGGGGTTTGATATGGTGGTTTTCAAATGCAGGCCCCCCACAATCATGGCTCCTCCTCATGACATCGGACCCACCTACCCCCGCTCAAAACCATTTACCATCTACCCCCCCTCCAACTAGACCACTTACCACTTCCACTTACCGTCATCGCTCCTTTCGCCATTTTTACCCCACCTCTTCTCTCTTTTATGCCTATCACATCTCCAAATCATCATCCCACCTTCCACTACCACACTCCTGTCCTCCACTCGCCTCCACATCATATCCATTTTCACTCCCGCCTATCATCTCCCTCCGTGTGTACCCCTCCACTCACCTCCACCTAGGTGTATATTCCCCACTGTTCCTATCACTGTAGTCCCTCTTCTACTTCTGTGTCACCTTCTTGGGCATTTCTTCCACTATGTATTTACACCTCAACACCCACATTTTCTTGTCACTCGAGCTTTTCCCATTCACCTATCCTCCTGCCACATTTGTCCACATGGCTACCTTATCTTATCTCCACGTTGATCGTGCCAACCACCTCTGCTCCCCCATAAGATTTATCCACATCCCCCAAGTGGGTCCCCTTTTAATGGTCCAACGAAGCAATAAACGACCAAGGGAAAACCACCACGTCCTTTAGATGCAGATTTGACTCGGGCCTTCTCGATCCCAATGAAGCAGTTATTGAAGTAGGTGGTGGCGGTTGAACATCGTTTCCACCATAAATGGAAATCCTAGGAAAGGACTATCATCCATTCAACTCATTTGCAGGCGCATTCTGAAGTGTGATTGCATCTGAATGATGTTCATGTCTAATCAGAGACTACACACATAGTTTTCCAGGAAGCATGCAGACGTAACGCCTTCAATGCGATGACTCGAACTTGCTGCTATGGTTTTGCTTTGAGTATTTAGGGTCATTCTCATATTTTTTGCTTTGAGTATTTAGGGTTGTTCTCATATTTTTTTGAGTGCCTATGGTTGAGCTAAGCTCCCCATATTGTAAAGTTTTAACAAAGCCTCTAGCTTCTGGTTTTGTATCTGTATTTGAGAATTCTTGTTTAATAACAGTCAACCTTATTTTCCATCTCTTTTTCCTCTGATACTGGGAGCTTGGGCATGGATGATCCAGTCGAGTTATTGTGATTGTGGTGTAACGTATGCTTGATTGTAGTTTTGTTACGGCATTTTCAGTTTCTTGAAGTTCTTGGATCCAAGAGGATCTTGTATTTGGATATTTTTCCCCATAGGTTGTTGGAAGACTGAATGTCTATAGCAGACCTATTCATTATTTCTCAAGTTCTTCCTTCTACTCACCACTATACCAAGCTTACTGACTGAAGTTATATTGAGACATCACCTACCTATGCATACCAGCCCAGTTTTCTGAGTTAAAGCGATATAATTCTGAGTCTGCATCCATTAGACCACCCTTTAAAACTATCCACTGTGAAATATATACTGATGGGTATTGGGATTACCTCTGAAGCAATCCAAAGGTGACTTCAAGTGGTAACATGATGGATCCATTCAATGAACTGAGTGGCTTTTTCAGCATCAGTTGGAGCAGGAGATGCATGGGCCGAGGTGACCGCAAGGGGAAGTGAAACATCTATGGGACCCAATGGTTGGAATCCCAACCCCACCTGAAAGGGGTTGTGGCCATTTGAGCTATGCAGGGATCGGTTTTAGCTATGTTGGACATAGGGAATACTCTCATCCCATGTGTGAGGGTGCTTGGAATTATACATGTGTAGGATATGCACGATCATTCGATTTACGACCTTGGTTTGGCCATCTGTCTGAGGGTAGAAGGTCGTGGATTTGGTGAGATTGACCAAAATGTGCTGAGAAATTGAATGTCTCGATCTGAGAAAATAGTTTGTGGGATCCAAAAATGTACCCAGACTCATTCAAAGAAGATCTTGGCAGTGGTTTTTGTTGTGATGTTCTTCTTGCATGCAACAAGAATCGCCATCTTAGAAAAGTGATCGACAACCACAAAAACACAATCGTTTCCCCTCTTGGTGGACAGGAGGCCTAAAATTTATTCCATTGAGATGGATTCTTATGGCCTATCAGGAGTAGGAAGAGGGGTGTAGAGGCCTTTTTTCTTAGTAGTCAGTTTGGAAATAGTGCAAGCAGTGTAGGACCTGATATACTTGCTGACCTCCTGTCGAAGTTTCACCCAATAGAAATGTTTCTATAGCATCTCCACTGTCGTTTTGACGTCGAAGTTTCATGCCACTCGATTGTAGTAGGCTTCCCAGATTAGCTTCAATCACTCGCCTGATGGAACACATATATGGCCCAAATGACACAACAACCCATCCTGAAGATGGAAACTATCGACAACTGCGTTTGCACCCAACATTTGGTAGTTGGTGGCAAATTTTGGGTCTGTCTAATAGAGTTGGGGCCATCCATACGTCTCATGGACGCAAGATTCTAGCACTGTGGCGAGTGTTGCGAATGGTGGTCTACTAAGGCATTAAGTGATGCAATTGGAGCTTCCCATTTTATACTTGATGTTGAGGTGGAATTGTTATAAGTATGTGGACCACTTGTGATGGAAGTCATTCTATAATTTTTCATTTGTCTGCATGAACTGCAGTGGATTATAATCAATGTGGATGACTGTCTCCCTCCCAAGAATGTAATGTCTCCACTGGGGGCAGGCTTGCACAATGGAGTACATTTATTTTTCCTAAGTAGGGTACTTATGGACAACATATGATAGTGTCTCACTATGATAGGCCACGAGGTGGTCGTGTTGAGTGAGAACGGTGCCCACAACATAGTCTGAAGCATATGTATCAATCTCAAAGGGCTGTTGTAGGTCTGGTATTGAAAGTACTAGGGATAAGCACAAACATTTCTTCAAATCATCGAGCGCATGTTGTTGGGACCAAACCCATGCAAATTTTCCCTTACCACCAACCATGGTTATTTAGCTGAGGGCCCGTGCAATATGGGAGAATCCAAAAATGAACCTATGGTAGAAATTGGCAAGGCCCAAGAAGATTTGAATCTTAGTGAGTATAGTTGGGGCTGGCCAATCACAGATGACTTCGGTCTTCACTGGATCCACATGTATGCCATGATTATCAACAATGTAGCTCAGGAAATGGACCTTGTCCATGACGAAGGAGTATTTTTCCAAGTTGGCATATAGCTTGTGTTGTCGCAGGGTGTGCAGAACCTGTTGAATATGTTGCAACTGTTCTTCCCAAGACTTGATATGAATGAGAATGTCATCCAGATACACCACTACAAAATTATTGGTGAATGGTCGCAAGATATTGTCCATCATCCTCATGAAAGTGGCTGAAGCATTTTTCAAACCAAAGGGCATGACCAACCATTCAAAAGGGCCTTCCTTTGACTTGAAGGTGATATTCCATACATCTGTTTGTTTTATCGGGACCTGGTGGTAGCCAGAATTCATATCAATCTTACTGAAGTATTTGGGCCCTGTGAGTTGATCAAGGAGGTCGTCGATTCAGGGAATTGGGTATCGGTTTTTTACTGTGATTTTATTCAGAGCTTGGTAATCAATGTAGAGTCGCCAAGTTCCATCTTTATTTTGTACCAACACAATTGGGCTCCTGCAAGGTGATGACCTGGGATAGATGTTCCCCTTTTGGAGCAGTTCTTAGCTCTATCGCTTGATCTTCTCATTCTCTAACATAGAGTGGCGATAGATTGGCCCATTGGGAAGTGGTGTTTTGGGGGTCATATTGATGGGGTGCTTGACCTGACAATGAAGAGGTACCCCAGTAGGTGAGGAGAATATATCCGAGTATTCTTCGACGACCTTATCTACTTCCTTCTATTATGTGGAGAGGTCAGCTTCAGAGACCCTGGATGTGGCTCTGATCTTTCGATCATTCTGAGAGAAAATAATGAAGAAGAAAAACTTCCCCGTCTAAGATATGACCTTCCTACATTGCTTGGCAGAGATCAAGGAAATAGCACTAGGTGGGACTACCTCAGGTATCCTGTACAATTTCTTGTTCAAAGTAATAATAACACTATGAGGCCTAGACTCATATACATCATGACGTTTCCATAAATAAGTTTGGCCCAAAAGAACATTACAAAATTCGAGAGGAGAACCATCACACAATACCTCGTCTTTGAAGGGCTTGATGTCATACGATAGTCGATGTTGGTCACTATAATTGCTTAATTAATTTTAAACAACTAAGTGAAACATAAATTATCAACCCGGGGAAGTCTTTTGTTTCAAAGATAACTGCGCACTATATATGCTCAATTCCAAAAGCAGCTTAGTGTTGTAGTAAAGAAACTTATACTAATCTTACTTGCT
>SNQJ01S0191021.1:13695-31729 GCA_010110895.2 Picea sitchensis | reverse complement strand
TAATGATTGGATCGACAATGGACACCGAAGATTGATCATAGATCATTGGATCAATATGGAAGTGTGAGGCCAAAATAATAAGAGTTGATCCATAACTAAGATCGACTCATAAGAACTAAAAATATGATTAAGATAATTAAGACCTTAGGATTAGGGTTTGTTCAAAGAACTATTACAACAACAGTAAACAACTTTTAGCACGCAGATATTCCATTAATGTTGAACAAATTACAAGGGATTTGAAGTCTTTCGAATTAAATATAACAATTGTTAATGAAAAAATGTTAGCATTATTATTAAATTAAATAAAGAGGTGCATTGGTTCATATAAAGAGACATAATGTATAAAATTCATTATTACCTGTTGGAATAATATATAAACAAAAAAGTACAATGGAAGGAGAGTGCCTCTATGGTCTGATTAAGAAGATCAAAACATAGACAGAGTCCAAGGAATAACTTAAAACATTCACATGAAGGGTGGAAGGGAGGAGCAAGGGAGGATTGGAGTCCTCTATAGGTTGAATCCTAAAACAGGGAGTTGCAACTTCCTCAAGTTGTTTCTTGAAAAACAAAGGATTGGAGTCCTTTACAGGTTCGATCTTGTTCCATAGGGAGTTAATTCTTTCTCAAGTTGGTTGTTTGAAACAAGGGATTGGTGTCTCCAAGAGTTGGTTCTTAAAAGAAGAGATATTGGTGTCTCTTATAAACTATAACTTGTAAATGAAATGTAATTTTTCTGATTGTTACATTTAAAATTCAGAGTTATGTACATTCTTATTGATAAATTTTTATAAATTAATAAAGAATAAATTTGATTTGAGAAAAAGAAGAAACATGTATTCACCCCCCTCTTAGTATTGAACAACATTCCAACAGATGACATGACCCAATACCATATAATCATCAGAAACATGTACTTTGATCATAACCATGATTCTACCTCTCCCATCCCATGCATGTCTTGGAACATTTGGCACATGTCCCTTATATTCTATGTGCTTTGTTTTATCTACCCCCATGTCCTTTCTAATGCTCGCATATGGGAATTTACCTGGGTATGGAATCACCCTGTGATGTCAAGGTAAAAAATGTAGCATGTGAACTCTGATGGAGTTTGGGCTTGGCTCCGGACTATCCCTAGCATCAAGTATTCTCACTTGTAACATAGTTGTGCAGATACACATGAACTTTGTGTTGGAGTGGTTATATAGCATTGCATCCCATCACTTATCAACCACCGATGAATTAGCTTCCAATCATTGCAAAATATCCCAATGTAGTCGTCTTGTCTTGTGGAAAATTTGGTATTGGCCCTCTCTCCATCACCTCTCTAGTCATAACTACCCCTCAGACACCTACAACACCAGGAGCCTCATGTGGCACCATAGCCAATCATTATTCCATTGTCCCAACTATGAAATGGAAACTATTAAAGTAAAACCGAAGATACATCAACATGAGTTGCTAGCTCTTCAGGAAAATAACACTCAATTGGAAAAAATGTTGCATGAAACTCAAATGAAAAGGGATAAGGATATTTCCATAGTATTGAGGAAAGTTCATTTTCATTCAGATCAAATTCACTCACTCATCCAAGAAATTCGACAAGGGAATATAGGACAGAATCAGTTACAAGGCTTGGTTCCTTCCATGGTTTTGCAGGTATCTTATGAAGTTCAATAGATAGTGGAACAACAACCAGAATGCGACATCAAGGGTTCTCAGTGCTTCATCAACAAATTTCCCTTCGACTACACTCTGAAATGATAGTAAAAAATAAAGTATTCAAGAGGGATACTCGCCACTATGTTTTCTATTCATCATGATCATGTATCAACAGAATATACAGTCACCAGGACAACTCAACTCGACTAGTGTAGTAATTGAAATTGTTTCATTCTTTCAAAGCACTCGACCAGACGATCCCATGTATTCTGGTAGTCCACTTCCTTCCTTTAATTCATTATTCCTGTAAATTTTAATGTAGTTCCATGTCATACTCCACTATGGTACTTATTTTATTCATGTTGACATCAATGCCAACATGATATTTTCATCAATCTCCCCTTTGGAATTAATGGAAAAACATCATAAAACAAAATTCTCCCTTAACAATGAGTAATTTTCTTACCATTCTTTTCTCCCCCTTTGACATCAGTGTCAAGGGATATGATACCAGAATGGCATCCATCACTAGTTTTCTGCCACTCAACCTTATTTTGCTTTGAGTGACAGTACTTGCTATTTTTTTTCTCTCCCCCTATCATCATGACCCTTTTTTATTGTAGGGACATTATTCCTAGATTTTTCCTTTGATGTTCAAATGATTCTTTAGGCAGGGTTTTAGTGAGTATGTCTTCTATCAACATACTCCAATCCAACACTTTTGTCACTAGCTTTATCTGTAAACAAATTATACTTGATGGGTATATGTTTGGTATTTGAATGCATGAATGGATTCTTGGAGATGTTGATGGCACTTGCATTGTTGCAATAGATAGGTATCGGCTGATTAAATTCAATTTTAATATACTTTAATGTTTGTATCATCCATAATATTTGAGTGCAACATTTATTAGCTACAATATATTCACCCTCTACTGTAGATAGTGAAATTGATGATTGTTTTCTACTTGAGCATAAGACCAGACATTCTCCTAAGCAAAATACATTGCAACTAGTGCTCTTTTTTTCATACACGCTACTAGCCCAATCAACATATTTGTAGGAAATTAGTTAAAATCCTTTATTCCTTGGATACCATAAGACAAAGTCTGATGTGCCCTTAAGATATATACATATTCTCTTAATATCCATCACATGTGATTCCTTGGGAGATTATTGAAATATTTCCACTATTCCCACTGCTTGCATGATATCATGCCTGGATGCAGTCAAATATAGTAGGATCCCAACCATAGATCTGTAGAGAGTTGAATCTACATAAGCTGACTCATCTTTCTTGCTGAGTTTGCAACTGGTTGTCATTGGAGTGCTAAGAGGTGCACTTTCACCCATTCCAAACTTTTTAAGTATCTCTTTGATCTAAAAATGAAGAAGACTTGAAAAACTTGAAAAACTTATTGCAAGTGAATGTTATGTGTTTAAAGAAAAAGGATCAGTTTGCAACACATAAATTAAAGGATTACTTATGCAAATTGCACATAGACAACAGAATAATCAATGAACATAAACACATAAGCACAACAATTGATAAAGGAGTTCACCCCTCTTATGGGCTACATCTCCTGGTCCAGCTTCCAATGGATCATTATTATTAATTTCTCAAAAAGTGCTAAAAAAACATGTCTTACAATGCTCAAACTGACAAACTGACTGCTCCAATGGCTTCCCAGCGTCCCAAAACCCCTGTCTGAGCTCTTTCGGCACCTCAATCGGTCGAAAAACAAAGAAGTTAGGCCTCCTGGAAGTCTCCCTCTTCAAGCTTGTTGTCTCTGCATCTACAAAACGCACCCTTCTTCATTGAACCTGGCTCAAACGCATTATATGGCGTAAAAACCCAGCACCGGGCCCAACCACGCCAATGTTGAAAACCGTAGAACAGTTAAGGGCGCGCCAGCCCCTAATCGCCTCGACACCTGGGCATATGGCGCATATGACCGCGCGCTTGGCTAAAAGGTGGTTAATTGGTTACACAACTGTGTAACTTCCTCTGCGCTCCAACTCGAGGTGATATGCAATGTAAAAAAAACCGTGGGCCATGTTACAAACCCCACGCGCAAATGTTACAACCGCGCGCACCATATATATCACGGTTATATGAAAGTTTAAACAACCACGGGCTATGCCAAACTCCGCGCTATGGTATGGTCACATGTGTTAATACAAAGGACCATGGGTCAGGGCTAAGCCCCGGCCCGACCCCCCGCCAAAACAAAACAAAATGCAACTTAAATAAAATGTTACCTGCATTCATAACAAGAAACAATGGGCGTCATGTTGGTTAGTGGAGGTTTGCGAAGGATTTGTATAGTGGGGGAGGTCTGGGGGTTGAACCCTGTGGACTCCCATTACATTTTATATATGAAATCAATAACCAAATAATGAGCGGCACGTGGCGCCCTCGGGTTAGGCCACATGTCCTCACATCATTTGCCAGCTACAGGACACGTGTCACTTTCGGATTCGACGATCATCAACCAACAAAAACCTGCCATGTCACCACTATACGGTTGTACGGTCTGTACGATCCTGCCACGTCAGACTGTACGGACTAGTACAGTCAGCATCTAATTTTTTTGCCTGTTTGTCTTGGCGAACAGATCGCGATATCTTCTCCATACGGAGTCCATTTGACAAAGTAAATATACCGCTGGAATTAGGAAGACGATATAGACATAATGGCATTATTTTCGTCGCATTCCGAGAACTTTGAAATTTGAGCAAAATTTAATCCCCTGATCACACCTCCCCATTGGGAAGCTTTTGGACCTCCAAAAGACTATCTCAGTCTATGTGAAGATGAGGGTATAGTTCCCTCACCCTTCCAACCTCAATCCAGTTGGCCTTTCTTGGATTCATCCCTTTAAGACCAACTCGCAAATACTCCACATTTCCTCGCTTCGAAGTTCGCATCCTCGTGTCAAGGATGGTGTCTTCCTGCAGTTCTGTTAGATACTCTGGAGAAAAATCATCTATGGAAGGAATCTGAACATGATCTCCTTGATCATCAATCAATGGAGGCTCATACAACTTCAAATTCTCAACATTAACAACTGTACATCTACATATAAGGAGCCGTCCATGAAAATCATTGTTACCAATGCGTAACAATCTTGAAGGGATATATCGAATCGGTTTCCAGCTTTTGCAGCCTCCTTTAAGCGTTTACTTGCTGATGTAAAGCCAAAATTCATCACCAACTTGGAAACTGTTTGTAAGTAACCACGATGCTTGTCATGTCTCGTTTTGTACTTGGCTGACTCTTTTCAGCACTTTACCACGATGTATTGGTGAATTTGTTCGTGAACTTCTACCTATCAATATCGTATTGACCATCAACTACGTATCTTTCCCAAAGTAAAATCTAAAGCGACTTGGAAAATATCCAAAACATCACCTCAAATGGCGTTGGAGTGAAGAGTCGCCTTCGATTGTGTCGTGAGCGATGGTATGTTCATCAAAGTTTAGGATGCTTCGCGCAATAAGCGAAGAGATGTTGCCATGCAGTTCACCACTGTCTGAACATCACGATGCGTGGATGAAAGATATTACTCTTTTAAGCTTGGTGTCCCACGGTGCCCTGACTCATTTAAAAGCAACAGTAGAATCCCAATGTGAAATAATGGACTTGGGCAGCGACCAATCCCAAACATTTTGAAAGAAGAACTATGTCATTTGTTCTGTTGTTACCTGCTTAGTTCAAGGCATCAAAATACGCATCTTGCTAAAAGCGATCCAACCACAACATAAAGATAATCATGACCTCTTTACCTAAACGCCGGTAAACCCTCGCGAAATCCAGCAGGAAATACTTTCCCCAAGGTTGAAGGGCTGGAAGTGGTGTACAAACAACACCGATTACTGAGGTTTTACTTGTAGCTTTTTCTTGACACCCGAACGATATGTGAAACACTTTCGTTCATCTTGAAGCGTGCTTGACGGTATCTTCTCTTTAAATTAATACGGCTGTCTTGCCTACACTAAATTGGCCAGCAATAAGAGAAGAATATGCTTCTCTTATGATGTTGATTCTTTCTCCACAATGGAATACACAACTTGCCCAATATGATGCAAGGGTGTACATGCACATGATAATCAATTCTTCAACATGGTTAGGAATTGGAACAAATTTTCATACACTTCCTTAAAGTCGATCATATTTTCAACATAACTTTCATGCATTATAGAGATGCAGAATAGTGAGCACTAACAGCCAGGCACGGAAATATCAACGACTTTCGGTAAATGCCTTCTTATACACGATAACCGATAGGCTGAAGAAAGCCATCCACATAAAGGAGATTACCTAGCTTTGTTGTAGCTTTAGTGTGATTGTAAATGTTGCAGGTTGATGATAACATGGAATAATGGTTTCTTTTCCCAACAAATAATGCTTCCATTTCTTAACACTTTGAACCAATGCATATATAATTGCTTATCATAAGTAGGATAATTAATCCATTACAGTAAGCGTCTCGAGAGTATTAAACAAATTGAAGCACCATCTCGAAGCATTGCTCCCATGCATAATTACTTGCATGTTTGGTTCAAAAGGTTGTCTTAAATTTGGAGAGTGCAAGAGCCGTGGTGAACTGATATTTTCTTTCAAGTATCAAAAGCCTATTGTTGATCGCCTCCCCATTTGAAACCTTGTGACACTTAATCCGCAGCATGTAGTGAAGCTGCAATGGATGAAAAGTTAGCGATAAACTTTCTCCGGTATTGGGTTGCTCCCAAAAAACTCTTACCTCTGTCACATTCTTTGGAGTGCGGACCATTCAAAAATAACTTTAACTTTAGAAGGATCAATTTTGTTCCACCTCCACCAACAATGGCCTAGTAAACAAAAGCAGTTTACCAAATTTACATTGGACAACTTCAAAACAATATTCTTTCCTCAAAACGGCCAAAACGTTTTCACATGTTTCAATATGCTCTTCCACAACCTTTTGAAATCAAAATATCATCTAAGTAGACAATAGCAAAATCATCAAGAAAAGGCCTAAAAACATCATTCATAACTCATGAAAGTAGCAAGTGCATAGCAAAGTCCAAAAGGAATTACCATTTCAAACTCAAACCTTGCCTTGGTCTTAAAGATGTCTTCCATGTCACCTGACAATCTTGACTGATGATAACCACTCCTTAAATCTAACAGTGAAATATTTGGCATCTTTAATTGAATCAAGCAAATCATCAATTAGGAAGAAGGGATACTTGGTGCAAGCATTATTTTGTTCAAAGCCCTGAAATCACTTACACATTAGCCACGTTCCATCCTTCTTTGGAACTAACACAGTTAGAGATCCACATGAAGAAGGGCAGGTACGAATACCTTTGTCAACAACTCTGAATTTTTTTAATCTCATCATTTTCCATACCCGACATTCTATACATACCAATATTTGGAAGTAGACGATCTTGTTTGTAACTGAATTTCATGTTAGTTCCTCTTTTTGGAGGCAACCCCTTAGGTTCTTTAAACATGTCATCATACTGATTAACAACTTCAAATGATGTTGAGAACGAAGCATTTTAACTTTGTATCACAACCTTGAAATGTTTCATTCTCAACATCATTTTTAGGTTTGATCATTAAGAACAAAATTTTTACTAGCATTAACTAACCTCTTTGTTTACTTGCATTTATGATTGATCAATTCATCTTCTTAGTGTGATCTCATTAACATACTCAAACCCATTTTAAACAAATGATACTTCTCGTGATAGAAATAACTTTCCTATCATAAAATAAGGACTTCCCAACACAATACCACATATAATCCATGGAATCACATCAAGCTCTACTTCATCAACAGAATTTGCAGTTATAGAAAACCTAAATTTACACTTCCTGGTTACTTACCTTAGCATTATCATATCAACCAGAGAACATGAGCTTAGGATGTGGACTTGTTTCCAACTTAGTTTCTTAACAGTCTCTTCAGAAATAAGATTTTAGCTTGTTACGGAATAAATAGCGTGTCATCTTGGTATGTTTTGAAACAACCCTTATATGAAAAAGTTCAATTCTCGTTTCTCTTGTTGAGTTACATTGACATTAGCATTACTTGAAGGAGCTAGTACTAGCAACATAATTATTACCTTGATAACCCATGTCTGTAATCTTTGTTTCACCACTTGAATCTTAACCTAAATCATGTTGTATGGATGTAGCAGTCTTTGACTTCCCTTTACCGTTGTTCTGAGCTTTTGGGTCTTCTTTCAGGATGAAGCTTCCAACGATGGTATTCATCATGGCCATCCCTTGAACAATGTTTACATGTGAACTTTTCTCCCTACTTCTTCACAACAACATTCTTCTGCCATTTGCCTTTTAGTTTCTTCTTCCCTTTGTCTGGTTGTGTGTTGAAACACTCATGAGTATAGTTCTTTCCTTGCTTCCAAATGGGTAGCTGTACACAAACTTCATATACATTTGTAGGATTAAACATGAGTATATTATGCCTCAAATAACTATGCAAGCACCAATATATTTGAGCAATGTTTCATGAGATAATTAGCTCCAAACCAAAGCAACTTCTCCTAAATTCTACGGAGTAAAACTTTGTACATTAAATAAACTGTCTAAATAAATTCCTGAGTAATACTTTGTACATTCTGTCCTTTAGCTTGTCTAAAATTATGCCATTCCATGGTTTCCTTTTGTTTTTATGCCAATGGATAAAATTGTTTTTTAATTTCTATAATGAAATCATTCCAAGAAAGAAAAAAATTTCCATTCTTTTTCATTTCTTCCTGTGTCTTAGATTCCCACCAAATAAGTGTTGAACCATCTAATCTTAATGAAGCTAACTATATTTTGGTTTCATCATCTTGAATCTTTTGTATTCTAGAATATACTTCAATTTGACGTATCCAGTTATCTAACTATTCAGCGTTAACTTCTCCATTATAAATTGGCAACTCTAATTTTATATCAAGATTTAATGAAGGAATTTGCGAAGGATTTTTACCATGCCCATTGGGAAGATGTTTCGAACTGGTAGAATAAGAAGAAGAAGAATATGATGGAGGAGGAGAGGGTGGTGGAGAAGCACCATTCCCTCCATTTCTGCCTAGAATTTTTTCACCACCGCCTCCCTTATGCATTGAAGGGTTGGAGCCTTCACCCTGCGACATTATGTTCTGTTCCATCAAGATCTTCATCATATCTCTCAACTCCATGAAAGTCTGTCTGAGATCTTCTTCTTCAGCCGGAACACGTTCATGACTTTCTGCATGAGCCATGCTTGGTGAATGTCTCTCTGAAACTTGTGGTGAATGAATTTTCTTCCTCCTTGTCGGATAAGAACTTGGCTCCACAATTTGACCTTCTCCTCTTGTGAGTTTCAACCTTGTGAGCATCATAAACAAAACTTGCAAACAATCAAGTCTTCAAAACCATGGCTCTGATACCAACTTGATCTAAAAATGAAGAAGACTTGAAAAACTTGAAAAACTTATTGCAAGTGAATGTTATGTGTTTAAAGAAAAAGGATCAGTTTGCAACACATAAATTAAAGGATTACTTATGCAAATTACACATAGACAGCAAAATAATCAATGAAAATAAACACATAAGCACAACAATTGATAAAGGAGTTCACCCCTCTTATGGGCTACATCTCCTGGTCCAGCTTCCAATGGATCATTATTATTAATTGCTTAAAAAGTGCTCAAAAAGATGTCTTATAATGCTCAAACTGACAAACTGACTGCTCCAATGACTTCCCAGCGTCCCAAAACCCTTGTTTGGGCTCTTTCGGCACCTCAATCGATCGAAAAACAAAGAAGTTAGGCCTCCTGGAAGTCTTCCTCTTCAAGCTTGTTGTCTCTACATCTACAAAATGCACCCTTCTTCATTGAACCTCGCTCACACACATTATATGGCGTAAAAACCAAGCACCAAGCGCAACCACGCCAACGGTGCAAACCGTAGAACGGTTAAGGGCGCGCCAGCCCCTAACCGCCTTGGCACCTGGGCGTATGGTGCATATGACCTCGCGCTTGGCTAAAAGGTGGTTAATTGGTTACACAATTGTGTAACTTCCTCCGCGCTCCAACTCGAGGTCATATTTAATGTAAAAAAAACCGTGGGCCATGTTACAAACCCCGCGCACAAATGTTACAACCGCGCGCACCATATATATCACGGTTATATGAAAGTTTAAACAACCACGGGCTATGCCAAACCCCGCGCTCCGTTACAACTCTGCGCTATGGTATGGTCACATGCGTTAATACAAAGGACTGCGGGTCGGGGCTAAGCCCCGGCCTGACCCCCTGCCAAAACAAAACAAAATGCAACTTAAATAAAATGTTACCCGCATTCATAACAAGCAACAATGGGCGGCATGTTGGTTAGCGGAGGTTTGCGAAGGCTTTGTATAGTGGGGGAGGTCCGGGGGTCGAACCCTGCGGACTCCCATTACATTTTATATATGAAATCAATAACCAAATAATGAGCGACATGTGGCGCCCTCGGGTTGGGCTACGTGTCCTCACACCATTTTCCAGCTACAGGACACGTGTCACTTTCAGATTCGACGATCATCAACCAACAAAAACCTTCCACATCACCACTGTATGTTCGTACGATCTGTACGGTCCTGCCACGTCAGACTGTACAGACTGTATGGACTAGTACAGTCAGCATCTAATTTTTTTGCATGTTTGGCTTGGCGAACAGATCGTGATATCTTCTCCATACGGAGTCCATTTGAAAAAGTAAATATACCGCCAAAATCAGGAAGACGAGACGGACGCAATGGCATTGTTTTCGTCGCATTCCGAGCACTTTGAAATTTGAGCAAAATTTGATCCCCTGATCACTCTTTCAGGTATTTGGATTGAATAATAAACATTCCTTTCAGTGATTGAGTGATTTGAAGTCCAAGGAAAAAAGTTATCTCTCCAATCATAGACATTTAAAACTATTTTGAATTTTTTTGAGAAAATTTATAACTTGTTTCATCATTGTTTCATCCAAATATGATTTCATCCAGATAGAACATTATGACTAACAAACTATCTTTTTCAATTCTATGATATATATTTCTATTAGACATTCCTCTTTTTAATCCTTGTTGCAACATGTACTTATCCAATCTTGCATACCATGCTCTGGGTGATTTTTTAAGGCCATAGAGTTCATTCTTCAATCTATAAACTTGTTCTTCTTTTCCTGGTTGTTCAAATCCTTCTGGTTGTTCTGTGTAGACTTCTTATTTTTGGTCTCCATTCAGAAATGTAGACTTTACATCCATCTGATAGACATTAAAACTGTTAAAGCATGCTTATGCTAGAAATAATATGATGGTTTCCATTCTTGCAATTGGAGTGAAGGTTTATTCAAAGTAAATCCCTTCTACTTGTGCATATACTTTGCACACTAATCTTGATTTATTTCTTATAACTTGACCATATTCATTAAATTTATTTTTAAAAATCCACTTGGTCCCTACCACATTTTTTTTTTGGTCTTGGGACAAGTTCCCAGGTCTGATTTTTCTCTATTTGATCAGGATCTTCTGTCATGGATTTGATATAGTCTTCATATTTGTTTTCCTATGAAATTTTTTTGGGTTCTATTAGGGAGAGAAATGCTTGTTCTGATTCATATGTTAGTTTTTTTCTTCTTTCAACTCCAACACTTTTGTTACCAAGCATTTGAATTTTAGGATGATTTCTTTGTAATCTCCTTGATGGTGCTTTTGTATCTTATCTTGTTTATTATTTCTCTTACTTTTATTATTCACTTTATGATTCATCCTCTTGTATTTATTTAATTTCATCATCATCATCATCTCTTATACTTTCATCAAATTGTGGATTATCTTGAGATTTGATCCCTTTTGTTTTTAGATCATCCACTTTTACATTTTCACTTTCCAAAATATTGTGTAGCCTTATATTATAGCATCGATAGTCCCTTTTGTTGGATGAGTAACCAAGAAATATGCCTTCATCTAATCTGGAATCAAATTTTCCTAGGTTATCATCATCTCTCTTTATGTAGCATTTTCTCTCAAAAACTCTGAAGTGTTTAACTGATTGTTGGTCTGCCAAACCACAACTCATATGTTGTTTTGTTGTGGTTAAATCTAAGTTGTTCTCTGCTAAGTATGTACATTTTTGTGTAAAATTCTTCTCTCCAATATATATATGGGAGTTTGGATTCATTTAGCATGGTTCTAGTTGCTTCTTGAACAGTTCTATTTTTCCTTTCAAAAACTCCATTTTGTTGAAGAGTTCTTGGAGATGAAAAGTATCTTTTAATTCCATCTGTTTCTTAAAATTCATTGAACTCATTTGAGGTAAATTATCCTCCATTGTCTGATCTTAGGAACTTGATTTTGAGATCAATCTCATTTTCAACCTGTACTTTGAATACTTTAAATTTTTCGAATGCTTATGATTTTTATTTGAGAAAGGATACCCAAGTCATTCTTGTATAGTCATCAATGAATAAAATGAAGTAATTTTCACCTTGTATACTCTTAGTTCTTTTTGGTCCACAAAGGCTAGTATGATCAAGTTTTAATGGTTTTGATGTAGAGTATTCCTTTGTATTGAATTTTACTTTTTTCTACTTCCCATGCTGACAGTGCCTACAAACAAAGTTTGAAGGTTTTATAATCTTTGGCATGTCTTTCACATCTTCCTTTCTACTAACTTTTATGAAGTTATTGAAGCTTAAGTATTCCATTCTTTTGTCCCATAGCTAACTTTCATCAATTTGGCCCATGCAACATTTTTTTTCTTCTACTGTGTTTGAGATATATACATCGCTTGATATCCTAGGTGCAACAACCACTGATTTTACCAAGTCTTTTTTTCTAATTTCACATTTTTTAGAGTCAAATATGAGAATGTGTCCTTGATTACATGTTTGACTCACACTAAGGAGATTATGCTTCAAATTTTCAACTAATAGCACATTTTTTTCTTTAGCTCTGTTATTTATCGGACTAATTGTACCCCTTCCAATTATCTTGGTAGAGACATCATCTCCAAATATAACACTTCCTTTCTCTTTCCTTTTCATATTGAAGAATTTGTTTTGATCTCCTGTCATATGATTTCAACATCCATTGTCAACATACCATTGGCTTATTTTATTCTTGGCATGTAAGGATACCTTACATTATGTTTCCTTTTCTTCTATTTGTTTTTCCTTCCATATCTTCTTATATATTTCTTCTTCTTCAAGTTTCATTCTCAGAAGAACTATTCCAACCTCTAATTTTTCACAGTTTTTCTCCTTGCCATTAAGTTTTCTACTTAGGAATTCTTTAATTCTTTTAGCTTATTGTAGTTGAGTTTTCAAATCAACAATGATTTGTTTTTTTTTCTTGATGCTTTTTTAAAATTCTTCTTCTCTTGACTTTTGTTCTTCCTTATAATCTAACAATTGTTCTTTCAATTATTTGTTATTCCTTTTATACTTTCTCAATTCTTTGAGAGAAATAATAAGTTCTTCTTCAAGGTATACTTCTCCTTCAACTTCATAGTTTTCTTCATCTCCATTATTATCTCCAATAGTATCAGTTTTAGTTTCTATGCCCATAAATAGAAGTTCTTTCTCATCATCTTCACTCATGTCAATTTAATTATTCTCTTCTTTGGAGTAAAAGTTTTTCTTTTTGTAGAATTTCTTCTTGTTTATAGTTTTTCTTCTTTTATGTTCTTTATGGTTATAAGTTTCTTCATTATCACTATCCTTCTTCTTTGGATAGGGAAATTTGGAGTAAAAATTCCCAACTTTTCCACAATTGAAACATTTGAGAGGTAACTTCCCTTTATATTTCCCAGACCCTTTCTTGATATAAAGTTATCCTCTTCCTCGCTTGATATGTCTTAGTGACTTTCATTTGACACATGCTCATGGTTCTTTGTTTCTTTTGAATCTTTGAAAGTTGCTTCCCTCTTTAATGGCCTTTCTTTCCCTATTCTCATTTCTTGTGAGCACATGTTATTTATTTATTATTTGAGGACACTTGCGTGCAAGTGATTCATTTATGGTACATGGTTATTTGTTTCGCTTATGGATTCTTATGATGATGTTGATGGATTATGATTTTTATGTTATTTGTTATATGCATATTGACATATGTTATTGACGATTTTCCCTGAGTGTGAAGGAAACTTGAAAGATTATGGATGTCGAGGGCATCAATGGACCTCCCTGGACTCTAGATTGAGTCAGGGAGTGGATTTTATTGGTTTGAGTATTTCATTTATGCATATGTGACATATGATCGATTATAGTATGATTTTGTATATGAATCATTGACAATGTTATGTTGATGGAGGCAGGTTGATGAATGCTTGCTAATCTAACTCACATAAGGATTAAAGGGGCCATGTACATAGACTAGATATTGAGGGAGAGGTGTGGCAGAGTCCATGTCACAACTTACTAGCACTCTCGTCATGGCTCGAATTGTATGTTAACGATTACCTAGTTCAAGCGGTCTGCGATGTCCTGAGGGTAGACTGAGACAGTCACTCACAAACATTTATAAGGGGCGCACAATAAGGCAGGGCCCTTATTCCTTAGAATCCCTTAATCTCTCACAAGGTCGCTCGAATGGAGTGTGGACTCTAGGGGTTGGAAAAATACCAAATCCAGTCAAAGTTGAGTGGCACCCTTGGAGCATGGGGTGCATCTTGAAGGGCACGTTGTGAAAGTAACACTTGAGTCAATGAATCTAGGTGGCCTAGAAAACCTTGGGAGAATAATTAAACCTTATAAAGTCTTTAGTCATTGTCAGATTTAATTGACTAATTAAGGATTGAAATGGTTACTTATAAATCCTAAAATGAATGTCTAAGCTTATTCAAAAATTAAGCCTAATTCTAAGTTGGTAATAAGGTTAAAACTACATATTCAATTATAAGAACCACAAGAAGATCAATATTCTTAAGCAATGCATTAAAATAAAATGTTTATCTTCATTATGTATCAATTTTTATAAAGAAAATAAAAATCAACATAAAGAAATTAATAAGAAGTCGATGGATTACACATCCATTTAAAACAAGTAAGAGGATCAATCATAATTAAGAATTAGATAAGATAGTTTACATGCTATCTTGCAGATCCGTATATAAGGATAATTAAAAAAGATCTGTGTTTATTTAACAATAAACTAAAGAACACAAGATGATTTGTAGATCCATTTTAAGGGAACTAAAGGAATACCACTTCTTATTCAACCATAAATAATAATGCAATTTCTATCTCAAAATTCATTAAAGAAGTTAAGAGAAGACATGTATTATGTTTAACAATCAATAGATAATTAGATTCCAAATTACATCTCCGAGTAAAGAAACAAAAGAAGGAGTTCCAGAATTTATTCCAAACCCTGAAACGGTGTGCATAACAATTCAACATTCAATCCAGACCTTAATCCGACCCTCAATCCAGACCCTAATTTGACCCTCAATCCAAACCTTAATCTGTCCATCAATCCAACACTAAATTCTGATAAATTAAATTAAACTCCACATACAACAAGTAGAGGATTTGAAAGTGAGAGGATTTTCAAGATGATAAGGCAGAGGTTCAAGGAACAAGAGGAGATCATTCAACATTCCCAAGGCTAAGAACAAAATCCCAGGGAAAGAAAATTTAGGATTGAAACAATGAATCTAACCAAGACAATCTGATATTATTAAGAACGATTTAGAGATATATCAAGTTGTGAGTTCAAGATTGCACTATGAATTGATTCCACTTAATAAAATCAACACAAAAATATCCCTACTAGCATAACAAAAATAAAGGTTCTGAGTTATCAAAACAAAATGACGAGTGAATCTAGATTTCTTTTTGAATAAAAAGTTATATTTAGAATTGTAGAGAACATTGTAGACAAAAATATAATTCCAAAATTTAGAACGTGAATAATAGTTTGTAAGTGTCAATAAATTCAGTAGAGTTTTCACACCCAAAATCCAATACAAGGCGCTAAGGAACAAAGTCATGAAACAGAGTTGTATGCCTCAATATATTCATTGAATCGATGCATAGTCTAATCCAACACTCAATCCGGTCCTGGATCCGACACCTAATCTGGCCCCTGTTCTGACCCTTATTCTAGCCCTTGATACAAAACTAATTTTCTGAAAAGTTCTCAATTAAAAACTACAGACAGCAAAAACGAAAAGCTTAACAGATGGACAACAATTAATTACCTAGTTTCTCATTTGATGTAGCAAGGCGCATGTAGGTTCAATGCTCAATAAGATTTAAGGGAGTAATCAACTTCTGATGTAGAGAAAATAAAAGAAATAAACAATAAACAAATTTATGGGTTGTTCATTAGCTGGGCAACACCCAAATCGACATACCATTCATAAAAAATTCTCAAACTCAAGGTCTTAAGGGAAGAGCCATGGTCCCACCGCGAGGACCATAAGCCAAGAAGAGGAGAGTGTACACGGAAAATGAAGTGCACAAGAAAAATGAGAATCTGGGCTTTAAAAAAAATTGGTCATCTTGAAGAAGTAAGATGGGCGTCATACTCCATTACTGGTTATAATATAACAAAGAGTGATTATACCAATATCATGTAGCCACAGTGAAAATTCAATGACTAGAAAGAGTTAATAATCAAATGAAGCTTGTAAGTTTTAAACATGCGAAGTAAAGAAATGCATATAGATTCTTAAGAAAAACATAAATTAATCAATGACTCATTCACATAGTACACAAAGATTTATACCGGAAACCCTCAACCAGGAAAAACTTTCTTATATTCATTATATCGAATTTCACTATTCACTATACAATATATATAATGTTTTTAGGTATTTTGTAGATACCAAAACCTAATCCCTAAAACTAGGATTATTTTTAGTAAACTGCTAAAAATAGCAAAATCTGCTAAAAATAACAAAAAACGCCCAAAAAACAATTTCAGGGCACTGCCCCGAGCTACGCACGATGTTGAACGCTGCGCGTAACCAGGGGGGGCATAACTGCCCCCCTTGGGACCCCCTAGGAAAGCGCAGTTGTCATATCTGACGCGCCCACACACACACATGCAAAGAATATAATACATACCCAACATTCTCCCACTTGTTGTTTTCTTTGCATCCAGGGGGCAAAGGGCTTATATAGTCAACAATCCAGGGCAGAAATGCCCATTGTTACTCTACACCGGGAGAAATTTTCTATGCTTACAGACTTTGTCAATGAATCTGCAACATTCTTCAAAGTGTCAACCTTTTCCAGCAACACCTTCTTTTCCTCAACCATGTCTCTCACAAAGTGATACTGTACATCAATATGCTTTGTCTTTGAATGGTAATCTGGGTTCTTTGCCAGGAAGATTGCACTCTGACTGTCACAATCTAATTTCACTGCTTGTTGTACCAAACCAATACCTGAACACAGTCTTTGTAACCATACTGCTTCCTTTCTTGCATGAGTGGCTACCATGTATTCATCTTCTGTAATTGAGAGTGCCACTACAACCTATCTTTTTCTCATTCAACTGATTTCTCCTCCAAATAGGTTAAACACATACCCACTTGTAGATATTTTGCGATCCAGATCTCCAACATAGTCTGCATCAATAAAGCCATGTATGTCCAACACTCTGTCCAATCTTGGTCTTCCTTGGTAGCACAATCCATAACTGGTAGTGCCATGAAGATACCTGAAGACCCTCTTTACTACTGTCCAATGCTCCTTCCCTGGTTTTGACAGATACCTGCTCAAAACTCCCACTGCATGTGCAATGTCTAGTCTAGTACAGACCATTGCATACATCAAACTGCCAACTGTACTGGCATACGAAACATGGGACATGTCCTCTTCTTCTTCCTGTGTCTTGGGACACTTATCTGCATATAACTTTACACCTATAGGAATAGGAACCTTGACCGGTTTACTTCCATGCATATTAAACCTCTGTAATATCGTCTTAACATATTTTCTCTAATTCAACCAGAGTTTCTTGTTTGCATGATCTCTTTTAATCTCCATTCCCATAATGAAGTTAGCAGCACCGAGATCCTTCATGTCAAATTTGGAGGATAGATGCAATTTCAACTCCTTGATAACATCCATGTTATTTCCTACCAACAACATGTCATCAACATACAACACTACATAAATGAAGTGATTACCAACCTTCTTGGAATATACACAGTGATTATCCCTTCTTCTTACAAATCCCAATCCAAGGATGTATGTGTCAAAATTTTGGTACCACATACTAGGTGATTGCTTCAGACCATATAGTGACCTCTTTAGCTTATAGACCAGCTCTTTCTTTCCCTTCACTACAAAGCCTTCTGGTTGCTTCATGTAGATTTCTTCTTCCAG